>LR751155.1:134618-193945 GCA_902729485.2 Mus minutoides
AAGGAGAGAGAGAGAGAGAGAGAGAGAGAGAGAGAGAGAGAGAGAGAGAGAGAGAGACTGACTTATTTAAGAAATCATTACAGTGTTAATGATGGACTAAGAAGTTACTGGCTTACAGAAACACACTTTCTTCCTTTAAGGCTACATAAAAGACAGGCAATCACCCAACCCAATGACAGCAATACACAGGTTTGAACCCAGAAGCAGAGTTTTTGCATGACATTCTTGAGATATTTGAGAGTGTTTTAAATAAAAAAAAATGAATGGTAAGAAAAACATATAAGATTTCTAGAATGCTAAAAAAAAAAAAAAAAAGAAAAGCATGTGCTAGTCCTTGACAACAATTAGAAGAAACCTCCTGTGGTGGTTTGAATAGTCTTGGCCCCCATAGATTCATGTGTTTGGATGCTTGGCTATAAGGAGTGGCAGTATTAGGAGATGTAGTGTTGTTGGAGTAGTTGTGTCCTTATTGGAGGAACTGTGTCACCGGGACTAGGCTTGGAGATTTCAGAAGCATAAGTTAGGCCTAGTGTGTCTCTGTCTCATCCTGTTGCCTGCAGATCCAGATGTAGAACTCTCAGCTCATTTTCCAGCATCACGTCTGCCTGCACACTGCCATGCTTCCTGCCATGGTGGCAATGGGCAAAACCTCTGAAACCTTAAGCCAGACTCAAATTGAATATTTTCCTTTATGAGAGTGGCTGTGGTCATGATGACCCTTAACAGCAATGAAACCCTAGCTAAGACAGCTTCCTTAGGTAACGATTGCATTTCTCCAGGAGGAAACATTGTCAGGGAACACAGGGAGCTATGTGCCCCTCTTGATATCAATGCAAGCATAGGTTGAAATTTAAGACTGAGCTGCTTGGTAAAGAAGCGTCTTGTCATGTTTTTCAGAACTGACCAGCTGGTTGATTATGAAGACTGAAATTGCAAATAAAAGATTTTGCCGTGTACAGAGAGATGGTTATCAGGTTAAGGGCAGGCAGTGTTCTTTTGGAGAACCAGAATGCACCTGTGAAAGTCAGAGGGAGCCTGTGAGTTTGTTCTTTCTAACTTTATGGGGACACTTTGGAAGGAATCCAGGTCACTAGTGTCTTGTTGCAAGTGCCTTTATATGCTCAGTCATCTCGTCATCCTCTGCGGGCCATTGTTCATCTGATCTTACCTCATGACATTGGTTCTGCTCCACCAATCTCTTTCTCCAAAACTCATTCTTCTCTGGGCTTCGAGGTCACCAGCAAACATAACTGTCATTATTTCCCCCTTGATCTTCCTGCCCAGCATCCTTGGATGGCTCCTCCTCACATCTCTCCCTTGATGTTACTCAGAACTTCCTTGTTTCTCACCTTATACTCTTGATTGACTGCTTCTGGTTTAATAGCGCAGTGCAGCATCTGGCTGCTTATAACTTCACCAAGTCTACATTGTCATACAGAGTGTTCTCTTGGTCTATAGACTCATCCATTAGCATACCTACTTGATAAGAAGGTGTTTAAATGGTATTTCAGAGGTGTAGTCTCTGTATTGCATTTCTATTGTCTTTGATTATCATTTATTTTTGTAATATTTTCTAGTTCTATGAAAGGTGACTCATTTCTTCTTGCTTCTTATCATCAGCTCTCCTTATTCTCTTATCTCATTCCCAATCCTAGCAAGAACTCATTTATTTATTTATTTATTTATTTATTTATTTATTTATTTATTTTTTGTTTGTTTACTTGCTTGTTTTTTGTTTTTCGAGACAGAGTTTCACTGTGTAGCCCTGCCTGTCCTGGAACTCAATCTGTAGACCAGGCTGGACTTGAACTCAGAAATCTCCCTGCCTCTACCTCCCAAGTACTGGGATTACAGGCATGTGCTACCACTGCCCAGCTGCAAGAACTCTTTTAATCTTGAAATGCAAAACATAATTCCTTGCCACTCTGCTATTATTGTTATAAAGATAGTATTAGCTCTGACTCGAACTACCTTTTCTGTCTTGTGCCTTAGCCTTGACTCTTCTTCACCTTTCCTGACAGGAATCCACCCACTACAGCCAGAGAGTGCCCATCAGAATGTCATTCAAATACCTTAACCATTTTAAAATTTTTGTTCAGAGAAAAATCTAAAGAGTTTACTGCAACCCACAGATCCTGTGTGATTTGGGCTTCTCACCAACTGTTTATTGTCAACCTTTAATTCTTTACATCTCTTTCAGGCCTCAGAGTCTCTCCATCTTTACATATGCCATTCTAACTGCCAGTAGAGGAACTGGCTGATCCTGTTCTTTAACTCTTCTCCTTAACTTTTTTTGATGAAACCCCCATGACCCCTGTGCTTGAAACCACAGGACGTTTTTAGAACTTGCTTGAAGTCTTTGCTACACCTTCATCTCATTTATCACACTCATTTTCCATGCATTAGACTATAAACTCTACAAACAATGATTTTTTTCCCTTAGGTATTTTATATACTATGAAATTACACATAGGAAACAAACATCAAAAGAGAGGAAAAATATATATTGCAGCTTTGGGACATGAATATATTTGGTGAGAAACAAAATTGAATACAATTGGGTAATAATAGTAAGCTTTAATTTTCTAATATGCATATATGTGTGTGTATGTGTATGTGTGTATACATTCTCTCTCTCTCTCTCTCTCTCTCTCTCTCTCTCTCTCTCTCTCTCTCTCTCTCTCTCATCTACCTACCTAGTGGTAGATAGAGAATGAGAATGAGACTCATATATTTGAGTGTTTGCTTTCCGGTTGGTACAACCATTTTAGAAGAATTAGGAGGTGTAGCCCTGTGGAGGAGGTCATCACTGGGGTGGACTTTGAAATTTCAAGAGTCTTTACAAGACCCAGTTTTTGCTTTCTCTGCCTCCTGCTTAAAGATCAGGATGATGCAAGCTCTCAGCTACTGCTCCAGTACTATGCCTGCCTGCCTCCGGCCATGCTCCTAGCAATGATGGTCATGGACTTACCTTCTGAAACTGTAAGCAAGTCCCCCAATTAAATGTCTGTCTTTATAAGTTGCAATGTGAGACTAGGGCAATATATAATGGTGCTTTCTCGTGTTCTAAAGTGGCATTTCCCAAACCTCAACCTCCACAGAAGTTACTTATATAGACAGGTGTCATGCTTGAGGTTCTAGTTTAGTTCCTCTAACTCTGTGATCCCTACCTCTTAAAGGGTTCTCAGGCAAGCTGACGTTTCCTTGAGCACCCAGAACAAGGACCCCATAGGTATAGGGTCTCTACTTTTGTTCTCCTCCATAGCCACCATCCTAAAATATACTGTTGAGGTCTGACTCTCAGGGATTCTGATGTAATTGGTTTGGGTGTATGCTAGTAGGTTTAGGATGTTGTCAGCCATTGACATTTTAAAAATTATTCTAATGAATAGGAAAAAAACCAATCCAGATTTCATGGTAAGGGCAAAGCCTTGCTGGTTATGACCTTAGTTGAGACTTCCCGGACCATGCTTGTCTCCTATACTTCCCTTCTGAGGGTCGGAGTCAAGTCTGAGGGGCACCAATTGACACATTTTCACACAAATCCCATTCAGGTAGGTGGAAGCCTCTCAAGGATTTCTCTGAATGGGGCCATCTGATCAGTTGCTTCTGAGGATTCGTCTCACTGTGATCGGAATCACAGAAGTGGAAAAAACCATCTAAACTCCCAGAGAATGCTGACAGATTGTGATGATTCATTAGGTTAATGTATTAATTTCAAAAAATTTACAACTCCGTTATGTTAGGAAAAACACATAATTTCATAAGAAAGAAGGTCTTCTCTAACAGTGATGTACACAGTTTATATACTATACTGATTATGAAATAGCACTGTATTTCAAAATTTAGAATTTTTTATGATGTGGTCATTGCTGTGTGAATGCTGTGAGTTCATGGGAAATGGAGGTCTAAGCAAATGTCTTTCTGAAGTCTTGGAAGGTAAGCCAGGTTCCATATGGTTAGATGGCAGCTTGGAGAACTGGGTGAAGGGCAGTGGGAAGATGTTGGGGAACTCCGATTTCACTCTCCTTCTCAGGGCAACTTCCTCTTGCTTAAACAGTACATGCTCTCTAGAACATTTTTACACCTTTGTTAATGTGCTAGCTGGAATGTGTGTTTTGTTTTCTTTTACAATCTGAAAGCAACAACTCATAGCAGTTAATGGCTTCGAAACAACACGATCCAATGCAAAAGTAAGCCTGGGGCAGCTGGTAGGGTAACCATCTAAATTGTGCTTCATTCTGGGTGCAGTGTGGATAATCGGTTGGAAAGGAGTTGAACAGACAGAGTAAAAAAAAAGGACATGCAAAAGAGGAGGATGGGAGGCTACCACAGGGACTTCAGTCTTTGTGGAAGATGGTAGACCTATCCTAAGGGATCCGAGTAGATTCTAAGGAGAAGCGCCCAGGATGTGGAGGGGTAATTAAGGTATTTTGTGACCACTGTAGGTGTGGAGGTGGGGGGGGGGCACAGGACTGACTCACTAGACAGTACAGCTTGTTGGTGTTTTGTGCTCTGCTAGATACTCATAACCAGGGTAAGGTGACTATACTCCACTACCCGGTTTCTTTTACAATCTAGTAATTCTTGATCTTATATATAGCTGACTCATTTGGTTAATACTTTCCTTAGACCCCTGTTTTCCCATGAATGCACAGCACTCACACAGCAATGACCACATCATGAAATTTCTAAATTTTGAAATACAGTAGTAACTGTATTTCATAATTGGTATCGTGTGTACACCCCTGCTGGGAAAGCCTTTCTCTTCTATTGAATTATGTGTTTTCACTCACACAGCAGAGTTCTAAAATTTTTGAAATTAATACATCAATCAAATGAATCAGCAGGAAATCAACATATATGTGCCATATATATATATATATATATATATATATATATATATCCTTATTTGTTTATCACAGATAAGAAAAAGTATAGGGAATTGATTTCTGTAAGTTCAAGGTTCAGATATTTATTCTCTTGTATAGGAAATGAATTGCTGTTAAGTGTAAGTATAATGCCAGGTATTCTTTTGATATTATTTCATTCTGAGTTTCTTAAAACATGATCTTCATGGGTCAATAGCCCATCGTGGTACACTCTGGTATGTGGGCACCTGGAAAGACACAAAATCTCTGAGAAAATATAAATCCCAGGATCCCAATGCCATGGTGTCTTGGAACTCAAGAACTAATTGACCAGCGTAGTGACTAAACTGCATGCCCACATTACATGGAATTTGGTTTTATTTAGATTAATCATTTTGTTCAGTTGTGCTTGGGAGACCTAAAGTGGGTGCTTCCCGCAAAGGAGTCTGCTATTTCATGTGATTCAGGTGAAATGTGGAATAATTGAGGCCCCACATGCAATCTTTGAAAACTGGAAAAATGCATAGTTTTAGGTTTTTAAGATTTAATTTTTGCAGTTTATGTGTGTGCATGTACATTTGTGTATATTCAGTGTATGTGTGTGTGTGTTAGTGTGTGAGTGTGTGAGTGTGTGTGTGTGTGTGTGTGTGTGTGTGTGTGTGTGCACGTGCATGTGTATAAGTGTCCTAAGAAGAGGCCAGAAGAGGGTATAGATCCCTTGGAGCTTAAGTATAGGCATTTGTGCACTCCCTGATAAGGGTGATGAGAACCTAACTCAAGTCTTCTGGAACAGCAGCAAGCACTCTGAATGGCTGGGCCATTGCTCCAGCTCCCACATATGTAGTGTTTAATTGTCGATATAAATACATTACCATCCCAAAATAGTTTTAGTTAAGTATAACATCTAAACCACTGAACAAATATTAGGGACAGGCTGGAGAAGAGGGCACCCATTATATCTCAGATATATTTTGATTCAAACTTAGTCCTATAGGTTTTTAAAAAACACCTTAATGTGGAATGAACCAAAGTTACTCAGCTACTATTGAAAATACATAGATATTGTCTTTAATTACGACTACAATAATGAATACACTATGTGCTCTTTCACAGATATAATTAAATTATTATAGAATGTAGACCTATGCACTAATAACATTTTCCTTAATCAAACACTAAATAATTTCACAGAAATTAATTTTTACTTGAATAGTCAAGAAGGAGGAAATTAACTGTGGATTTTATGTAGCAATATACGTTTATCCTCAAGTAACACATTTGACATATGCAATTTTAGATATGGAAAGAAAAGAATCTGGCCTCAGCTTGTAAAATGAAGGTTGAAATTGAGAGATCTGTTTTTCTGGTCATTGCACTCTACTGACATGTAAACTTGATAATTGAACAAAAATTGGGGTATCAGAAACTCTGCAAGAGTATGAAGACAAAACAAATGCTGGGGTAGCAGGGCTGCATGAGTATGTGTGTTTTAATCACTTCGTGCATACTTAAGTTGAAGAAGTAACTTATATGCATGTTTATAGTTAGACTGTTCGAAGCATTTTATATATATTCAATTTTGCTAGTGCCTTAGATTGAGTTTACAGACCAGGTAGAAGGTAAATATGAAACTTAGAAATCAGAAACACAAAGTGATTTTAAAATCTATATAGGTCATAAAGGAACACCCAATGTACTCTGGTCTGAGTGTTTATGTTCCTCAGAGTTTCCTATATTAAAATAGTACTGGTAACATGATGGCAAAAGACCTTGGAGTTATGAGTCAAAGACTTGTTGATTTACTCGGGGCCATTGTGGCATCATTCGCTGGGAGGTAACTTGCCTTCCCACTGTATAAGCATAGCTTCTGACAGGAAGTGGGGCTTCACTGAATACGGACTCTTCTGTAATCTTGATCATGAATTCCTCAGCCGCCTGAACTGTGAGATTTCTGTTGATGAGCCCTGCAGTCTGTTTTGGATTGATGTAGGCCCTTAAATAAGAGACCCTCTGTGCCAGTGGTCCTCAACCTTCCTGATGCTGTGATCCTTGCTCCTCATGTTGTGGTGACCCAACCTATTAGTTTTGCTACTGTTAAGAACTATAGTGCAAATATCTGACATGCAGGCTATGTGATAAAAGACCCCCTAAAGGGTTGGAGACTCCCAGGTTTAAAATCACTGCTCTTTGTTCAGCTTCTCTACTCAAGGCTACTGAGCAATTGGGATGGCAGTGATGGCTCCAGCCACCACTAGGCTGTAGTAAGCTGTATTCTCTGTTCTCTCAGCACTCAGCATGGGGCTGATACCTCTGTTGCATTACAGGGCTTGATACAAATCAGCGTGAGTGAGGAAATGGATCATAATTCTTTCTTCTTAGAACACCAGATTTCAGTGAGCTCTTTTAAACATTTTAGTTTAACTGATCCGTATGCTTTATAGATTTGATACTGACGACCCATAGTTCTATAAGTCATTCATGCAAAGCATGCATTAGACCCACAATCTAATGGTAGCTTAAGAAAGGAGGGGCAGAAATCTGCAAGAGAAGAGTAATATGTAAAAATTATATCAAGTGGGTGGTATTCGTTGCTTCCTAGTTATACTTAGGATCACGCAGCGTGTGAATTTTGGTCCATTGGATGCCATTCTTTTCATTCTGACTGGTGGCTCTTCCTGTAGCTTGTTATCATCATGTTCACTGCATTACTCTGTTTGACACAGAAGAGTGATGTCAGGAGAGCAATGTCTTTTACCCTAAGCCTGTTATCTCTGAATGGCCACAACATGACCAGTTTTTGCTATCTGGGAGGATGCTGTCCTATGAAAGAAAGAGACAAAAGCAAAAGCAATCTCAGGAAGTACCACGGATGTGTTTTATGACTCAGGTCTGCCCTTCTTAGTGAATCAAGGGTCTAGCACGTTTGGTGCATGAGATGTAGCCAGGGAACGGACAAGAAACAGCCTCTGCTAGGGAGAACAAAGGCTGCTATTGTGAGATCTCAGTAGCATAATATACAAGCTTGAAATCAGAGCTCTGGTTAGTGTGATATAAAGGAAGCGCTTCATTAGCTATCACAGGGCATACCTCTCAGCCTCGTACCACATGGCGGCATGCAGCAAGGGCCCGGCCACGAAGAATGAGCTATTCACTTGCCTCTCATAATCTTGCTCTGTTTCAGCCTGTTGGGTTGACAGCTTTCACGTTAAGCAAAGCAGGCTCTAGAGAAACAGCCTTACATTCTTCAGTGATATAGTTTGTTTTTGGAAAATTCCTATCTAAAATAAGGAGATAAAATAACTTTGGCCTGTGAGCTCAGTATGTTACATTATATGTCCTTTCGGAGTGTGGTTCTGTTTTTATGATTACTATGAACACTTCAATAAAATGATTTTATGGTAAGAGTGGCCTTGAATGAATAATTTGCAATTTCAATGTTGCTCAACCCTAGGCAATCATATGAATATTCATTTTGCTGTGAAGGCTTGCTTTGTGAGTAGAAAATTACAGTAAAATGGTTTTGCAAGATATGGAGTAGTGAAGTAATTCTGCAGAATAGTTTTCAGGAAAACCACTGTGAACTCCAGGCCCATCATCAAGAGCCACAGATTCCTGTAGTTCTCCCAAATATAAAAAAAATATATAACTCATATTCAGATTCAAACACTGCTGCTGAATTCATTTTATAGGTCCTCTGTGCTTTGAAGGGAAATATATTAGATTTAGATTTCTTTTATAATATTTCCTAGATTTGATCTGAAATTCAGTCTTCAATAGTGTTGTGCACTCTCAGGGGTCTGACTGCCTTTCTAATCACACGGGAATGCTGAAGATCATTCTGGGCTTTAGCCACAAGGAAGCAGAGCTAAGTAAGGCAGAGATTTAGGAGCTGCAGAACAGCTTCGCCTTACAGTGCCATTCTAGAACTATTAAACAGAGTGGAAAATGTGATCCTGCCATTCAAACTTGTACTTAGCGATGTCTGTTATGAATTGTATTGCTGCCCTTAGTTAAGTTATGGAGATACTACTTTCAAACAGCAATTTTGAATTTTACACTCTTGCAGTTTTATCTGATAATCAGGTAGAACAAGGGTAAATTATTGCCTCAGTGCCTAAAATAATTAAACTTCCTGAAACATATCAATGAAAAATTTCTACATTTTTCCAATGAGAACAATGTTTTCTTAAAATAATTTCTTACTTGAGTTATGAAAGCCTAGTGATCACTCTGGGGAGCCAGCCAATCAAGTTTATGATAGCATCTTCCCAGAAAGAGACCACCCCACAACTCTACTTATTTATATTTATTTTCTGTTCTGAGGATTGATCCCAGAGCATTTGATAAGTGCTCTACAAAGAGTCAACCAAAAGATATTCTTAATTCAAAGTCAGGTCTCTACATTTAAATATTCTTTCCTCTCTCCTCCAAGGAAAAAGGTTGCTAGAATTTTTATACAAAACATCTAACCTAAAAGTGCACTGCTTAATTAGCTTTTAATCTGACTCCCATACGACCTAAATTCTTACATCGCAGCCTTGATCTCCGGCAATTCAGAATGCAGAGTGTGACCTTATTTGGAGACAGGGTCTTTACAGAGATAATTAAGTTAAAATGAGGTCATTAGGTTGTGCCTTAATCTCATACAGCTAACATCCTTGTAAAAAGAGGAATTTGGACATGGAGCCATGCATAGAGGAAAAACTATCATGTGGTCATAAAACAATGGCCATCTACAAATCAAAGAGAGGGGCTTGAAACAGATCCTTTCCATAAAGCAGTGAGAAGGAAAACAGTCCTACAAATACCTTGATTTCAATGCCAGTTTTGTTTAAAAAGAAAATTGAAATGAATCTGAGCTTCTCCTAATGAATTAAACAATTGCTAGTTAAGACGACATTGGTTAGCCCTGCGCAACAGCCAGGGGATATTTTTTGATTGATCTTAGTATACTTCATTATGTCCTGATTTGTTGTTATCTTTTAAAAAATAAGACTAGGAAATTCAGAATGCCTGGGCTCACATTTTCTGTTGGTAGTTAAATCTGTAATAGTAATGTCAAAGTAAATTTGTTTCTAAATATTTACTATAAAAATGGGTATCACATATTTAGGAATTATGCAAAAAATAGAACCTGCTATATTCTCAGAATTTCATTCAGAGTTATTTACTTATATGCTCTGCAGTACTGACCAATGGGCTTGGGGATTTATACATGTGGGGCAAGCGCTTCACTACTGAGCCAGATTCCTTGCCTTAACCGTTTTTAAAAATGTCAATCTGATAAAGTGAATAATGCTCTGAAAATATTAAAACAACATAGATGGAACATCTGCCACTTTTGTTTGGAGAGATTTCATTAATCTACACATTTCTTTAAAAGTCTAATTATCCATCTGCTTATACCTACCAAAATTTTGCAATTGTGTTTCAGAGGATAACTTTGATGCTGATCATCTTGACTTATATCTCTGATGTCCAAGCATTTCTAAACAATGAGAAATTGTCTGTGTACTCTACCAATCAGGCCAAAGACAAATATCTAATTTAGAAAATGAGGACTCTTTTAAGTTCAAAAATAATTGGCTTATCCTTTCAGGTAATTACAGATGTAATTAGAAAGACACCATAATTAGAAATGAAGGAAGCGGAATGAGAAGCTGTTGCCACAGCTTGTTGTTCAAAGGCTGGAGAACTTGGGTTCAACAGCCAACACCCAAACACAACCAAATCGGTCTTTAGGAGCCTTAAAAAGTGGTCATTTGCAGATAATATGACTATATATCTGAAAATTTACAGGAAAAAAATCAATAGGAAAAAAATCTGTTACAGATAGCATGGGCCAGCTGAGACTACAAAGGAGATGAAACAAGATGGTTTGGAGGTTGCTTTCATGGGTCTGACTGTTAAAATTCAGAGGACTGTGTACCAGCAAAAGGGAAGCCAGTTAAACAAGACGCTTTCAATACAATCACAGTCTACTACAATCTAAGAACAGCTTGGGAAGGGACTGAAAGTTTTCATACAAAATGAAACCTTTTAAAGGATGCAAACAACGTAGGTGAGTAAGGTAAACTGACAGAACATTTGGGACCTATGTCATAGAAAAATGAACAGTACTTCCAACACAGAAGGTGTTGTTTGAGTGCTTTTAAAATAATTGAAAGTAAGGATAAAGGTGTTATATAATGCACACTGAAAGGAAATCTAAATGATCCTTATTTATATAAAAATCTGTTCAACTTTGCTAATAATAAAAGAGATTCAATTTTACACTACAAAAGATATAATTTCAGATATAATATATCAGCAAAGACACACAAATATGAATAAATGGCCCATAAATCACGCTCTTAGAAACAGGCAGTTTTTAATATAGTTTCTGACTGAAATGTCAGTTATACTCCTTACACAGGGCAGCTGGCAAAGTACATGTATCTTTAATCTTTGCTACAGTTGTAGGAATTATCTACATGTAGAATACATGTCTCCTGAGACAGAAATAATAAGTAGAAACTGCCCATCCAAACATAGTACACCCTTATAACTGGATATAGTGCAGTTACTGAGAGAAACCAGGGAGGATACTTGTACATTGATTCAGGGTGACACACACACAATATATATTTTTAAAAGGAGAACAGTGTAAAAAGTATGTAGCAATGTAAACTGATTTTTCTTTTCAATACCAAATTAGATGATAAATGATAATATTTGAAATGATCTCTAGTGCAGATAGTGATAAGGACAGTATGTGAATGTGAGTGATAGATACCATGTGTGTAATGCCCTCCCTGGGAATGTGGTTTTACTGTATATTTCCTATTTAAGAAGAAGGAGAAAGAGGGAAAGGGAGAGAGACAGAGGGAAGATGGAGGGTGAAATTTAACATTTACTGTATATTTGGCTGAGTAAGAATGACAGACATACACTATCAATTTAATGGTTTTCTTTAGCTACTCAGATAAGAACTTGTCAGGGAGATGAAATTAACACAAAGAAGTGAAAATGTAATACTAAGAGTTGTTTGCATAAATTGGAAGAAAGGATTCTGAAATTTGTAGATATATGTTAGCTCAAGTATAAATTATTTTGTAATGCAATTATTGAGACACTGAAATGCTATTATTATACTCTCTGGAAAGTATATACATCTTTTCTGTCAATTCCATGTTTTTTTTTTCCTAATTAAAAACAAGAACCATTGAATGTGACTTCCCATGTTGTTCTCCTGTGAATTCCCATTGAATATACATTTAGATGAGCCAGTGGAGGTAATCTGTGTCTCTCAGTTTTGTATGAAAAGGGTTTGGGATCGAATGGGAAGATAGGACTCCCTCCTCCCCTTTCCCTCCTCCCATTTCCCTCCTCCCCTTTCCCTCCTCCCCTTTCCCTCCGTGCTTTCTGATCATGTCACTCTCTTGAAACATTCAATTAGTAAAAAATCAATCTGTGGCATTCTTCTTGCTCACACTTTTCTTCCCGTCCTCTAAGAAGCACAGCGAGTCTTTTGCCAGTGCTCCACAATGGCTTAACCTCCTCACACTAAGCACTAAGGATTCTCAAGCACGGGAGTCAATAGATACATGTGACCTTTAGTTTACAGACGAGAAACAAATAGGGACTTGGGTTTTAAACAAAGACACCATGAAATTCCACTCTGCAGTACACTTGAAATGTTGACAGTGATTCACATAAATCACAGCTTCTATTTTCAAGTCCAAACTTTGACTTCTATCCTCATGAATATTATCTGACAGTGGTAGTATGCTGCAGCTATTTTTCTTCTTAAACAGCAGTTACTAGAATGTTAAACTGTCCACAGTATTTCGCTACTTTTTTAAAAAATAATTGATTAATTAGACAATTTTCTATTCATATAATTTTTGTTCACAGATGAAGCTATTCTTTAAAACAAATTAAAATGGTTAAAAGATAAAGTTGGATTAGCTTGGATATTAGCACATGGAGGTTATTAGAGGATGTACTTCAAAGACACATTCATTTTTGGGGGTGGGGAGAATAATGAGTTACATGGAAATATGAATGGGAGCATGAGGGAGGATTTTGAAACAATTTAGAATAAAAACATGAATCCTACTGGAAATTCCTTAGATCTACAATTATCTTTCTGCTTTCTTTAATTTGGCCGAAAAGAGGAAGTTGGAAAGTCCTTATCTTTAAAGGAAGGCTGACCAAATTTCTCAGATGATCTTTGAATATTTCAGACCATTGACCTTGGCAAAGTAAGGGAGGAGGTGAGGACACTCAAGGATGAGTCTGCAGTGTCGGAAGGGATGCAGGGAAGGAAGACAGAGTGCATTTGAGCACGTGTGCATGTTCATATGTGTGTGTGCGTGTGGGTGTGCGTGTGCATGTGTGTGTGTGTGTGTGTGTGTGTGTGTGTGTGTGTGTGTTTTAGGGTCATTATCGGGATTGTCAACATGTGCCTTTATATGCCATTTGGGTCTGAGACAATGCTTTTAAAAGCCCTGTGTTAGAGGGATGTATCATTGGGAATGGGCTTGAGTTTGAAGATTAAGTAGGAAGATACATAGACTTTCTTAAACTGGAATTACTCATGTCACAAAACCCACTGCTATTTTGTAACTTGGTATCTGACTCCGGGTATTAAGCTCACTAACAGAGATTTCTTGAGCGGGCTGCATCTTTAGGCTTTATCCTCAGAGACTCAGATATATAGAATGCAGAAAATGCACCTGAACCTTCCGTGTAGAGCATCTCGTAGGGGTTAATAGCCATACAGTATGAAATCTAGAGAAGAGGGTACTGATCTGGCGGTTGGAAGGGACAGCACCCAAGACTGTGGTTTTGGGGAATCTGCGAGGGTTTTCAGAAGCCTTGAGCGACTGTGGAGAGACCTTAGAGAATAGTGTGAGTATTTCCATTTTTATCCTAAGGCAAATCTACAAACAGGTTCTCCCTTGGCTCTAAAACAGGTACATTAGTATTGCTGGGGACTTCAGACAGCACTTTTTGTGAAAACTTTGCTGCAAGACGCGTTATCTCTTTTGTCAAGTGCCATCTGTCTGTCTCCATGGGACCTACGTATGCGCTGCACCTGGTCTGACCTGGAGGGTTTGCTACCTTTTCCCTTGAATTACACACAGCCTTTTAAACAGCACTGACAGCAGCCTGAGGGGCTGAATTAAAAAGCTGTTGAACCGGCTCAGGCAGGAGACAGGAAGGGGGCGGGATACCGGAGACTTCTCACTGCGCATGACCGGCGCGCGTTGCCACGGCAACCAGGAAAGGCAAACCCGGAAGAAGATGCTCGCGGCACTCAACTACACCAAAGATTGTGCCCTGTCGGCTCCTCTTTACTGGTTCCATACCCATTTTTGACCAGAACAAAGCAGATGAGGAATTGAGTCCGAGACAATGGAGTGGCCACCTGCTCAGAAGCCGGAGGACTCAGAAGAGCACGGAGGCCCGGCTCAGAGGGACGTCTGTGCTACTCAAGTTTCAGAAGAGTTCCCCAGGTCCTGTGCAGATGAGGTACAGAGTTCTGGTTCCATCAGCTTCTCTGGAGAGTTGCAATCCTATTCACGCACCTCTGAGAGCCCACTCGAGACCGAAACGCCGACTACAAGTTCGGAAGAACAATATGAGCAGTCAGAACTTTCAGTCTTACAGAAGGATGAAAATAAACTGAGTGAAAAGTGGATCAGGCACCTCAAGAGCAAAGAAATTCATTCTGAACGATATCAACCCGACCGTAGACTCCCACCAGAAATCCCTAAGGAATCTGCAGAAGAACTGGATGCCCTGCAGTTTTTTTGTACTAAAAAAGTAAACTTGATTCACCAGAGACAGGATTCAAAAGCTAAGAAAAGCAACAGACCCAAAAGGCTGCAGGTCAGATGGACTGCAGAGACCTCAGAGGTAGATGCTTTCAATTTTAAGATCCCTGATGAACTGTTGAACAGAATCTATTTGGAAAACACGAGAGCGACTCTGGCTTACATAGGAGCGATTACGCAACACATTTCTTCGCAGTGTCCCAGCTGTAATAGCAAAAGAGCAGAGCTGGCTCAGTCTGACTTCCTGAGACGAAGGAAGACTTTACTGCAGTCACTACTACTCCAAGAGAAAATAGATGAACACCTTCATACCACAGACTTTCTCACCCGTGTTGGAGAAGCACATCGGGGCTTCCCCAGGCTTTCAGATGATCCTAGGATGATCTGGAAGCGACTGACTGAGAAAATGCAGAAGGGAAGTTCTGGCTGTAGGGGAGCACATTTAAAGCATGTGTAGGAAGACAAGTCCTTTAACTCTTCTCAACTCACAGATCCAACTAGATAGGAGGTGCCGACTACTAATGATGATATGTATTGTGCCCAACCAGGGGATGGTGACTATTATTGATTAGTGATAACACGTGTTGTGCATACATGTACCTGGTGTGTATTTGAGTAATTACCATCTCTTGTAGAGGAAATTTAGAAACTAATGTAAGATTTACTTCTGCTTCACCGGGGTCTAAATCATTAAATCCAATAGATTTTTCACATTATGGAAGACAATTGGAGGAATTGCAAAACCTTTGTAATCTAGGGGAATATATATATATATATATATATATATATATATATATATATATATATGTGTGTGTGTGTATTCTCTATATATATATATATATATATATATATATATATGTGTGTATGTGTATATATATATATATATATATATATATATATATATATATATAAAATGGTAGTTTGGAGTGGTGGTTGACAGTACAGAGAGAAAGAAGTAAACAGATGTAAGATAGTTAGGAAGGAGTGACTAGGGCTGGTTTTGGTGATGAAGAGGCTGTGGGGATTAACCTTTAAAAGGCACTAGGATTCTGACTTGTATACCTGTGTATGTGACTGAATAGTAACTTCCTTAAGACAGAATTCTCTTTAGTTTCTGTCAACTTGACAAAAACTAGAGTCACTTGAGGAGAGGAAGCCTCACCTGAGGAATTGCCTCTCTCCACCGGCCTCCGGGCATTTCTGAGGGAGCATTTACTTCCTTAATGATTGATGTGGGATGGATTTCGCCTTGCTATCCTTATTCAGCTAGTCTCAGGCTTTGTAACATGGCAAGCTGAGCAAGCTCTGAAAAGCAAGCCAGTAAGTCACATTTCCCAATGCGTTCTGTCTAGTCCTTGCCAAAAAGTCTGCCTTCACTTCCTGTCTTTGCATCCCTCTATGACTGACAATAACCTATTAACTAAATAAAACTCTTTCTTCTCTAAGCTGGTTTTGCTTATTACACACACACACACACACACACACACACACACACACACACACAGTAACAGAAACCCAACCAATTGGTACCAGAAATAGGTACCAGAGAGTAGGAAATTGCTGTTACAGATATGACCGTGTTTTGCATTGGTGGGTGGGAGTGGCATTTGTGTGAAGACTTGAGAACTTTGTGCTAGGCAAGGTCTTTGCAGTCTCAGAGCTTAATGACCAGGTAGGAGAGCCTGTAGCACAGGAATGTTGGGGAGGGGCAGATGGTGGAGATCTGGCTTCTAAAGGTTTAGAGGGAAGCAAAGACAATCAGGAATGTTTATGTCAGAATCAAGAATCTGGCAAAGGGTCAGTGTGCTGGTTTCTATTTAAACTGACACAAACTAGAGTCACTTAGGAAGAGGGAGTCTCAGTTGAGGACTTACATCTATCATAATAGCCTATGTCCATATCTGTGGGGCACTTCTTGATTAGATCAATATGGGAAGGCCTGAGCTACTGTGGTTGGTGCCATCCTGGGGCAAGGTACTGGGTTGTTAGGAAGCAAGCTAAGAAATCCATTGGAAAAACAAGTCAGTAAGTAGCACTCCTCCATGGTATTTGCTTCAGTTCCTGCCTTCAAGTTGCTGCTGGGAGTTACTACCATGTCATCCCTAAATAATGGGTAGTAACTTGTAAGTGAACAAATCCTTCCCTTACCCTGTTTTTTGATGGAGGTTTTTTATTGTATTTCTGTATAATAAAACACAATATAGATAGTAACACTACAACATGGCAAATTTGAAGGTGTGATTGAATATAATTCTTTATATCTAAGTAGTGTATGGCGTATCTGAGATATATACATTGAGAGTGTAAAGAAGCAGGTTGTTTATGTGTAGACTCAACAGGAAAGGTCTAGAGGTTAGACTAGTGGGGAAATCATTAGCATGTAGTTAGACATTGAAGCCAGAGATGGGACAACATTTTCTAGAAGCTAGGAGAGAGAACAGAAGCAGAGTTATTGCCAGCTTCTGAGAAATGCTGACCACTAATAAAGTGTGTTTGTGTGTGTGTGATAATCATGCAAGAAAAAAGCAGTGAAATAAAGAATATGAATATATACTACATAAAGAGTTTAATTGCTGGCAAGAAAAAAAGGTGAAGCTGAGGGCTTCAATATAGAATTGTGTGTGTGTGTGTGTGTGTGTGTGTGTGTGTGTATATATATATATATATATATATATATATATATATATATATATGTATCTATGTTGTATATAACAATGTAGCATTTTTATAAACAACCCCTTTTGGTCATAATGATTTTATGAATCTTTTTCATGTTCTAGTTTTTGGTCAAACAAAACTATCATTTTTTGAAGAGCAGTTTGCCATTAATGGGGAAAAAATTACACATTCCTTGATAACTCATATTTATGATTTATTTTTCTATAAAAAATGCCTGCATTGATGGCATTACCCAGAGACTGTTTTCCACACAAAAGATTATGTATTTCCAAAGATGGCTCAAGAGATTCTGTAGCCATCAAGGTTAAGATTTTAGTCTTTGAGCTAAGCCTTCATTTATGCAATAACGATCTTTTTCCTGGAAAATGTCTTCTTAGTCATTCCTAAATAAAATGGAAAAAGTCATTGCCACCTACATAATAACTTTTCAGTTGAGGTCCAAATTACATCATACTTTATCTTCAGCCTCTCAGCAAATTCACATTTTATACAATCAAAACTCTGACCATTGCTCCACTTAGAATTTCCCGTAATAAAGGTCAAACTCTATTAGCCAATCATTCGGGAAACCTCAGAGTCAACTTTCATTTCTCCCTTTATAATCATCTCAATAGGCAGCTGCTTTTCTTCAACAGTCTCAGATGGATTCTCTTCAGTACTTTTGGCCATCACTGCTCTTCGTAGGATATTTACATATCTTCTCCCTTTTTTTTCTCTTCATACTATTTCTCATTTTTGGTTATTTTTCTAACACTCAAATATTTTAAGTGATTCTGTTAACTTAAAACAGAAAACTTGAGTCAACTCCCCTCAATTACAAAAATAGTTAAAAGTAATTGATATTATGAAGTGATTCTATTATATCTGTCCTAGAATAATCTTTCTATTCTCCTTTCTGCTATATTCAAGCTTCTTTCCAGGACTTGCTGTCCCTTACGTTCTCCTTTTCTCTGTGCCAGTATAATTTACATGTACAAATGTGGGTCAAGTTTCTTTTTTTCTTTTTTTTTCTTTTTCTTTTTTTTTTTTGGTTTTTCAAGTTTCTTAACTGATGCCTTTTTTTTTTTTTAGATAGCATGTCCTTTATTGCTTATTTTTGTCTATAAAATTTTGTAGCTTTAAATAGTTACTATGTTTACATGATCCAATAGTCAAAGGGATATGGAAAAGTTTGGTATGCCGGATCTCATCCCCATGGCTACCATGCAATCCCATTTTGGACCTGCCGCCTCCAAGATCTTTGTGCTTCCTAGGCAAATAACTGCCACTGATTTTAATATAGGGCAGCCAGCCATACCAAGATATGATCATGAGATGGAGTGAATTCAGGGAACTTAGGGGTAAAAGTTTACTGGGGAGGGAAGAAGTATTTCTGCACATTAAATTCATCAAAATTTTAATGTGAAACACTAGTGTGTAAGGCCTAAATAGTAATGCTTAATTTTTTTTTAAATATATACCCTCCCAATACTGTTTGTGAAAATATAAGCAGCAAAGGTGTTTTGGTATATAGTCGTGTTGTGCTTTGGCTAAGTGTTGCTTATGGGCTCTGTCTTCAGCCTACAATACATGCTTATCTCTTAAAGATAAGGGAACCTATATACAAGGGTCTAGTAGGTAGACTTTGGGTCACTGGAACTGTGTGTCCTTGAAAAGAGTACTAGGAACACTTCTGGTCATGTCTGCATGAATGTCAACATAGAGTATATTTGTATGTAGCAGAACAACAGAGAGGGCCCAACCATCCCTAGGGTGGGTATCACTACTCAACAGACTGGACCACAAAACAATGAAGTAGAAAAACATAAAGGCAGCCAGTGTGTGTGTGTGTGTGTGTGTGTCCATTTCTTTTGAGTGAATATGGCTGCTCTGCTGCTGTGACCCATGGATAGCAGACCACAGTTTCAGTCTTTCTAGGACATCTCACCAGTCATTAAACAGGAACAAAAAAGTGTTTTGATCAATTTCAGACTGCATCACTGGCCCTGTTTCATCTGAGACATTCAGTTTCATTTATTGAGATGCTAATGGCTTATCTGTGCCTCTAGCACTCAGAGAACCATTGTTTGCAAAGGAGGGCAATCTAATAAACTCAGTGTTACAATTACATATGTAACTTATTGGCTATATTCGTCTGATGATCCCTTCTCAACTGAGCCAGAATAGAAACCTGTTCATTCTATGGCTGAATAAATAATCCGTTGTAGGTATAGTTTTCAGTATGTTTATCTGCTTAATTGCCTATGACACTTGGACTGTTGTCAGTCTTTGATTAATACAAATATATCTGCTGTGAACTTGTTTATTCAACCACCTGTTTTTAATCTTGTTTTATTTTTTTTTCTACCTAGAAGTTGTAATCAGGATCAGATGAGCTTCTGAGTGTGAGATGTCTATGAAGTCATTGGTGCCTTTGTATAAAGAGCTAGCTGGATCACTTCCTAACAGTATCTTCAACTTTTATTAGAAACTGAGAAATGATTTTTACAAACAAACTTGTATTACATATTTTTCCCCAGCAATGTTCAAGTACTCCAATTCTTCCCTTCATTGGAAGCCCTTTCCTTATTTTTCACTTAAAAATTACAGCCATTTGCAATAGGTTTGAAATGGTATTTTACTGAGTTTTGGATTTTCCTGTTTGAATACTCAGTGTTACAGAACAACTTTTCATTTGCTTGGTGATCATTTGTATAAACTCTTTGGAGAGCTGTCTGATCAAATCTTTTAATCAGTTAAAAACTGAGCTGTTTATACATTTTCTTGAGTTATAGGACTTATGTATTTTGATATTAAATTACTTTCATATATATGATTTACAAATATTGTTCTTATTTTGTGGGTTATCTGTCTAGTCCCACATACATCTGATGCATAAAACAAGTGACTTTACTGAAGTCCAATTTACCATTTTTTAAGTTATATTTTTGTGTGATATTTAAGAAACCATTACCATATCTAAGGAATTAAAGTTTTCCTCTGCATTTTCTACTAATAGTTTTACAGTTTGGCATTTCATGATGAGGTTTAGAGTTACACGTGTTACAGCTTGACTGTGAGTCCCAAAAGGTATGTGAAAAGGAATTCCCAAATTCATACATAAATACTCTTTGGAAGTAATGCTTTGGAAAATATTTAGGATTAGATGAGCTCACAAGCTCAAGACCCCTATAAAGAGCATCCCTGGATTTGTGACCTTGTTTGTCTCCACATCAGATACCCTCCTGCATGGTATGATACAATAACAAATGTCCTTGCAGATGTTGATCAAACATTATATCATGTTGTGGACGTTACAGCCTCCAGAACTGCATTCAGATAAATTGTGTATAGTCAGTCTTACTTTTTTGGAATACTAAAAGGTGGACCCAGATGTGCCTTTATTTCTGTTTTAGTTGCATTTGTTGTTTATGGGCCCAATTGTATTATTTTGTATGTATGTATGTACGTATGTAGCCTTCTTGGTACCATTCTTGGAGTGACTAGTCTCCTCTATCAGTGCTGTTGATATCATGGTTGTAATCAGTTAATCAACTGTGCAGAGGTAAGGATTTGTTTCTGAACTTTAAATTATACTCCATTGGTCTCTATATCTATACTTGCGTGTGTGTGTGTGTGTGTGTGTGTGTGTGTGTGTGCAGAACACACAGTATGCCTGTGTGTTAGTCTTCTCTGGTGTTGGTCTTTGTCTTACACCATTTTTTGAGACAAGATCTCTTTGTTAAGTCACCATTACACACACCAAGATAGCTAGCCTCCTAGCTTGTAGGGATTGACCTGTCTCCACCTTCCATCTTGTCGCTCAAGCTCAAGATACTCTAAAACTGCACAACTGGAATCAGTTTTTGGCAAGACAGTGAATCTGGAGATAAACTAGCCACCTAAACTTAGTTTATATTTGTTCACAATTAAATCTTGTCCTCGCTCTTTGGTAATATCTGCTATATAGAAGTTTTAATGCTATACAGAAAGTTAACAATCTTCTACTGATACTCATTTATAAACACCAGGTAGTGAAGGCATTCAAGAGAGGGATGATATTGTCTATTAGCCTATTAACTAATTAGGCTTTTGGAACAGGAAAAGACACCTTTTCTTGTAGGTTGGATGATCTAGAAGGTTCAAAGTCAGTTCTATCTCATCTCTAATTTTTCAGTTTCAGCAGCAAGGACCTTTTCCTAAGTTTAAGTCCTATGCTTACAAACTGGTCTATCATGAGTTGCATCTCCTACAAGTAAGGGCTTTAAAATTTGTTAAAGTGTCAAAACAGAGGCCCATTAGTGTATCTTTCCATAACCCCAGAAATGCATTCACAGTGAGCAATTAGAAAATTTTTTTCTCATATCTCCTAGGCTCTTCAGAGCCCCATGATTGCCACAAATTTTCCATGAATTTCTCATATAAGAAAAATCCCTTCTCTGGTCATATGCCATTAGTTTGGTTTGTAAATATAGAGGTTCTCCAAGGTCTCCTGTGGAACTTCATACTTTGTATACAGGTCTTGAGGATTACATCAAGCCTTCTAGACCATCCATCTCAGCTTCCCCCCAAACCATCATGTGCACTGTTCTGCTCTGGACACCCTTTCTACCATGGCAGATTGAAAGCTCTGAAACAGTAAGTCAAAGTCCATCTCCCTTCCCTTAATTGTCTATGTCATATGCTTTAGCACAGCAAAGCAAAAATGAGAAATACAGTAAACTGGTATCAGAGAAATGGGTCAATGACTGTGACTGTGATTCAACCTGACCACTCTAAGTTCTTTTGATGTGACTTTCCTATGAAAGTTAAAAGTGTTATTCTACATAGTCTAGAGAAACCCCAGAATTCTGTAGGCAGAGCCTGGTGGTCAATTTGAGTGGGAGCTCAGAAGAGCAGATAGCGAAGAGAAATACAGAAAGCAGAGTGTGTGCTCATGAGGTCACCGACAGAAGCTAAGATTTGGGGGTGGAATTGAATAAGAGACCAATTACATTCCTTTCTGGCAAACAATTACTTATATTTTGTGCTGAGTCTTTGAAAAGGGCGAGTTTGAAGGTGACCGATTGGTATGGGTTAAATTTGAAGTGTTCCCAATAGACAGGTTTTGATGCTCGGCTCCCAGGTCTTATTGGTCTTTTGAAGGCTCCAGGGCTTCAACAAGTTCTAGTCTGGCTACAGAAATAGGTCACTAAGAGCCAACATCTGAGGGTTATACCCACGTGTGGTTCTGCTCTATCTCTCTGCTTGCTGATTCCACAGGGGGAGCCTTTACCACATGGTCCAACTTGCAAAGAGCTCTGGGCCATGCAGTCCCATTATGGAAGACTGCTATCCTCCGAAGCTATGAGTTCAAATCATGTTTCCTCCTCTGATCTGATCTTGTCTGAGATTTAGCCACAATGATACTGAAAGTAGGTGGTAAAGAAATTGTCTTAATAGGAAAAAAAAAACACAAAAAACAAAACCTCAGTGGTTATTTTCAACTGCTTTTAATTAGCTTTTCAGGGGGAATTAGGAGCAAAAGCAGACAAGAAAGACTTGAAAAATTGCTCTTTTATCCAAAAAAACCCACTTAAATTAGAGCAATTAAAACATTTTTCAAAAGATACTAGAACCATTACCAAGGACCCAAAGTCTTTGCACAGTGACAGTAAGAATGAAGCCATTTCAGGAATTGTTTAGACTATACACATATTACTACTGTCTCCAGCATGTAAAATTACAAAATTATAAACTCATTTCAAAAATGTTTCCTCAGAGAGGGACTCGAGTACCTTGCTCACACTGAGTTTCCTGGGCAAGTGTTTGGCGAGCTTCTGCTGTCCAAGCACTCAGAAGCCACTACTGCCACCCTCCAAAGGGACCTGAGCATTTCTTGAGTTGAGGAGTACCTTGGCATTATCCACATTATGCAGACTCGAGGCAAACACAATGAAGAGTTATAGGGTCGTATTTTTAAAGGAACACCTGGGAGGCCAGGCAATGTGTCCCAGGGTCAGATTTCCTGTGGGGTTCCAGGAAAAGACAACATGAGGGGAAGGCTAAGTCACCATTGGGACCACAGATGTTGCCGATATTAAAGGAACAGAATATCTGCTTAGAAAAGCCACAGGCGGTTTATAGATCCAGCCTAAGACAGATCACATAAGGCACAAAATCAACATGATCATAGAAGCATGACTGTATTGCAACTCATACCTCAGTCCCGTGTACCCTGGTGAACTGATAGGTTTTTATGTGTCAATTTGACACAAGCTGGAGTTAAATTTAAGTTTACAGAGAAAGGAGCCTCCCTTGAGAAAATGCCTCCATGAGATCCAGCTGTAAGTCATTTTTTTCAAATAGTGATCAAGCGGGAAGGGCCCAGCCCACTGTAGGAGATGCCATCTCTGGGCTGGTGGTCCTGGGTTCTATAAGAAGGCAGGCTGAGCCAGCCAGGAGAAGCAAGCCAGAAAACAGCACCCCTCCATGGCCTCTGCATCAGCTCTGGCCTCTAAGTTCCTGTCCTGAATTCCTTTGATGATGAAGAGCAGTGTGGAAATGGAAGCTGAATAAACTTTTTCCTCCCCAACTTGCTTCTTGGTCATGATATTTTGTGCAGGAATAGTTACTCTGACTAAGACACTTGGAATCTGGGTGAAGATCTATAGAATTCAATGCTTACACTACAAAGTATCTGTCTTATTTTGGCATGATCTTTCCTTGCTCCCTCCTACCCTCACGCCTTTCCTTTGAAGTGCTTTTCCTTTGCTTCTGTATATTCAGAGTCTGTAACTTTATAACTTGATTTTGATATAACCAGTGGGAGTTTGACTTGTATCTCAGACAAGTCTTTGAATTTGGACTTCCGAGCAGCTGTTGGAACTGCTATGAACGTGGAGATTCTTGAAGATGGGCTGAGCTTGCTTTATATCTGAACAAGAACCAAGGGTGGTCATAGTTAGAACACCATTGTATAAGCGCATGTACTCCAGTGTCAAGTTGGTAAGAGTTAGAGCTGGTTAATTTTTGTTGTTGACTTGACTAGCTCTCACATCATCCAGGAGATTGATGGGGCACACCTCTGTGTGTGAGAGAAAGAGAAAATTTCCAGAAAGGAAAAAAAAAAATGTCTGATGGAGAAAGACTCACTTTGAACATGGCTAGTTGTCCATTTGGAGTAAAAAGGCAAAAATCTATAAGGTCAGAGAGTGTCAGTATATTCCTTCCTCTTTATTTTCTGTTCTGCCCTGAAGGTAGCTGTTCTCCTTTGTCATAGAGTGACATCTCTGAAACTGTATGTCAAAATAAACCTTTCTTCCTTTATGTTGTTTGTTTCTGATATTCCATTACTGTAATCAATACACTCAGCCAATTGCCATGGGGATATACTGTAGCTTACTACCACAAGTCACGTCATTAGAACAAAAGATGCTCCAGTTACTCTGAATATTACAAATGTCTTAGTTATTCCATAGCCAAAAATCAGAGTTCAAAACCTGAGCACCAAAAGAGAAGGTGTTTTCAGTACACCTTTCTATATCTTTAAGAAAATAGCTAGACCAAACCAGCATGTATCTGCCCCAACCACCCCAGGCTCTATAGAGTAAACGGCCAATGCTTCAGTGAGATACATGACTGCAGGCTGGATAGGAGTTGCCATTCTGTGTCTTGCATTAGTCACAGACAGTCCTCCACCCAACATACATGAATCAATCTGACATGCATGGTTAGACCTGAGCCAAAACACACAACTCTTGTTTATGGTCCATAGGAAAAGGGGCTCTCATCTACTCCTCTTATGTCAATGGTCAACTTTTGATTTATGTTGATTAAATCTATTTCTGAAGCTTGGTGGGAGTCAGCAAATGCAGCACAAAATTGCACAGTGCAGAGCATGCCTGCCAGAGGGAACCGAGCCAGTTAGCAAGCCAGAGCAAATGAAACAAGACCCCCTCAGGGGCTGTGACTATTGCCTGGATATTCTGCAAGTAGTGCCAATCATTGTTGTCACTGTGGAGGACTGAGACGGTTCTCTTTCAAATGCCAAGACTGGTGAGTAATGACCATAGATCAGTGTGTGTGTGTGTGTGTGTGTGTGTGCGCGCGTGTGTGAATGGGGGGAGAGGGGATGCCTCCTCTCTGTCTTACGTGGTCATGTATAATTTGTCTCAGGCTTTGATGAACTGTTTGGCTCAGTAAAAGCTGTAACATTTCAGAGCAGACTTAGAGCTCCCTTCCTCCCTCCCAACACTAGATGGGTATGAAAAAAATTGATTAGCATAAAATTGGGCATCCTGAGAAGTGCAACCACATCTTGAAAATGCCAGGAGGCTGACTTGCCTCTAGCGTGAGGTACACTGATGGTGGCTGAGAGGTCCTGATCTAGTGATGCTGAAGAAGCTGGGTTTCGATGCCAGCTGCCCTAGAGTTTAGAGGGCAAGGGAAAGAGAATGTGGCACTGAGCAATTATCAGGCATGAAAAGTTATTCTGAGTCTTAGAAGCCTTTGCCAATCCAGCAATGACATGGATTCCTAAAGGGGTCTCATTCTCTCTGAGTCATATTCCTTAGTCCCCCTCTTCTGATTAGTGCCCCCAATTCTCTCTGCATTTTCTCCTTAGTTGCTTATATTTAGAGCTGGTGAACTTCAAATAGGTAAGCACATTATTTAGAGAGAAAATAAACTACTTAGCATCTCACAGTTAGCCAATTTCGAATGCAACTCTTTTTTTTTTTTTTTCTTCCGAGACAGGGTTTCTCTGTATAGCCCTGGCTGTCCTGGAACTCACTTTGTAGACCAAGCTGGCCTCGAATAAAACACCATCAAAACCCATTTCTAGCCTATGATTCTCTGTTTCAGTAAAGAGAGCTAACATCTATCCGATCATTTGGTTTAGACTGTCAGCAAACTTTTGCTATAAGCTCCACTTTTTTTCTTCATTTGAGTTATATTTTTAAAATCTTATCCAGCAGCTAACCTTGCCCAATAAACTACTTTGTATCTTCTTATACCCACTTTCCTGTAAGCCTTGCTTGTCTCCCAAGTTTTTCTTCTTAGGTTCATAGCTCTGCTTATCAGAGCAGGGTGAGCTCTCAGGTCTGAACTCTAGGATGACAGACAAGACTCCTGGGACTTGATTTCTACCCACTTCTCTTCCCTCCTCTCATTTGCGTTCCCTTCAACTTCCTCTCCCTAGGAAGAGAAGTATTTCTTCTTAATGTAACTTAAAGTATACATTTCAAAAATGACTAGAAGGTTAAGAAATAGTGTCATATATAAAAAGAATACCTCTCTTTTAAAAAGACAGACTCTTGCCTTATACATCTTAGACTGACCTTGAACTCATGATTCTCCTGCCTCTTCTCCTTAGTACTAAGAATTATAGCCATGTAACACCATGCCCAGTGATAAATTTAACACCTTTGAAAGAAAGAATATTTTCAGACACCTAGAAAAAGGAGGACTTATAGAAAAATACTGACTGCAATTAGCCTAGCAGATGTGATTATTAATGACACATTAAAACTACTTTGCTCTATTAAAAATAACGAACAGCTAGAAGAAAATGGATGCTAAAATGAAAATGCCCATGTTTTCCTGTATGTATCTCTGTATGTGTATGAGTCTATGTGTATGTGTGCTTGTGTCTGTGTGTCTCTCTGTGTGTGTTATTCTTAATACTAGCAACACAGAGATTTAATGGAATACTTTGCCTAGCCTAGTATTTCATTCCTAGGTATTTCCTAACCCATGTACATAGCCTTCAAGGGGATTTTACTAATATGAAGTCACTTTGATGGTTATACCCTATAGAATCTCTTGAAACTGGGAACTTAGTGGAATTCCTCAACTCAACACAAGAGAAATAAGTGACAACTAGCACAGAACAAAATCTGGCCTTTGGGTAAGAAGTCATGATTGTTTTTGGATGGAAGGACTTTTAAGCAGAGAATTTTATTTGCTGCAGGTGCATTTGGTGTAGCTTAACTGGGACACAGAGGCAGGTCTATTGAAATGCTAAGTGGAGATCTTCCACAGCACAACCTTCATTCAAAGGCTCCTCACTGGTTGTATTCAAACTTGCTTGCAAGCACACAGACTCCTCACAGACTTCCTATTTTATTCCTTCCAGTTTCTCTTTCCATAGATTTCTGTATTGAAGTATAATGCCTTTTCCCCCTTCTATTTCTTTTTCTCTACTAATAATGCTCTTGTACGGCCTACATGCATTTTAACTTCTATCTGATATACTCATATTACACAGAACTCTATATGAAATGCCTACATTTTCATGAAAAATAAACACGATGGAGGAACTATTATTTTGTAAGTATCAGGAATTTAGGGATTAAAGCATACCAGCGACATCATGGAGCTTATCAGAAAAGTGTAAACAAATGTGTATAATAAGTAATGGTCAGTAAAGTGATAAAATATTCTGCATAGAGTCAGAGATGTAGGAGGGATGGCAAGACAAGATGGCACCTGAGGCACAATGCCCAAGAAGAGAATCATGAGAAAGGTCCAATGAGAAAGCGGCCACCTTAATGAGCTCAAATCTTACATTGAGAATATGTTACATTTATGAGAATATATTAGTTTCCTAAAAATTACTGTGACAAATTGCCATACACTAGTGAGTTTAAGCAATATAAATTAATTTTGTTACAGTTCTGAAACCCAAGATTCTGAGGTTGAGGGGCCAGCTGGGTTGGCACCTGTGGAGGCTCTGGGACAAATTCTTTTATACCTTTTGTTGGACTTCCCTTGTCCTGGCAATTTTGGGCACCTTTTGTTTTGCTAAAATTTTAGCTCTAAATACAGTTTCATCTTGAGGAACCAAGGGGCAGAAGTTGGACATGCAAATTTGGGGGAAACCTAATCTAAGTCAGAAAAGGAGGAAATCAAGGCAGAGGAGTGAAATTCCCGGCATTGCATTGTGGTGAAGTCAGTGTAAAACCTTATTTGAAGGCAGATATTTAGGGCCCAACTGTCTAGCATTGCTGCTCACTAGAATTGTCTGAGCATCTTTCAAACTTTGTCCATATTAGAATGGTCCTTGTCGCTATTATAATTCCATTTTCTTGGGCCAGAGAATCAGACAGTCACATCTGGCAAAAGTGATTTCAGTGCATGCAACTTATAGTTGAGTTACAACCTAGTTTTGTAAGTGATAATGCCTGAAAGCCAGTTTAGAAGCTTGTTTTATATATTCAAGGACTGGTGCTGAGAGATGACGCTGCATTTAAGAAGAAAGGGAGGAGGAGGAGGAAAAGTAGGAGGAGGAGGAAGAGGAAGAGGAGAAGGAGGAGAAGCAGGAGGAGGAGCAGGAGGAGGAAGGGCAGACTCTGCATTTAAAGATCAGATATTACTCTCAGTTTTTACTGTAGCACCAATTCTGCCTGCCTCCTTCCATGTTCACCCCCCTCCAATGGTCATGGGCTTACTATAAACAAGCCCCAATTGAATGCTTTCATTTATGAGTCTTGACATAGTATCTCCTCAAAGCAATAGAACAGTAACTAAGATGCACATAGACATACCATACATACACAAACAGAAGTACATAGGCATATTCACATATACACCTACCTATGGACACACAAACACACAAATAACAGACATGTACATATATGCACATTCATTCACACAACCAGCCGATGGTCACCTGATTACACTGCAAACATTTGAAGGTATAGATAAAACTTACCTTAGAAGGGACAGGAGTTTGTGAGTGGTCATTCTATGAATCCCACATATCTGAAGGAAGTGAGGATGTCATCTTTGAAAGGCTGCACTTTCATTTTAACTACAGCCAAAATGAAGGAAAGATTGAAAGCAGCTGGAACGTGTGTCTGTTCCCACCTCCTCCATCTGGAACTTTGTTTTTGGATATCACACACATTTTCCAAACAAACCTCAGCTGAACAAGATGATAAATGTGGGAAAGACATGTATACATGTATGGTTTTCTGTTTGTTTGAAGAAATTTATAGAACACGAAGCATCGTGTATTCTCAAGTATAAAACCAAGCATCGGAGGAGCACAAATGCAGTTGGACTTTGATGAACAATATGACATTTATTTTATATTTCAAATCGGGCTGGGCTGCTACAGTGCCAGCTCTTTAATCAGTTGCCCTTATTCATCTGGAAAGCAAAAACGAAAACTCTAAACCATTAGAAAGTTAGACAACCACATTTTGTCATGCTATTTGAAGTTTCTATCAGTGCTTCACTAACAGAGTCCTCCTTCCCTTTCCATTCCCTACCCCCACCCCCTGCCCTGAGCCTACTGTGCTGAGACACTTGGGCCAGGTCTGGACTGTGGCTCTTGTTCTCCCACTCTTCCAGTGGAGCAGGATACTCTTGTATCAATGCATCCTAGGCAATTCTATTTTGATCTATCAAAACTGCTTCAATAAACATTATTCCTATCGCATATCAAGTCCCAAATCCTGGAGTCTCATTATGTAGATCTTCCCTGCTCTTGGAATTAAACCTAGGGTATCATGCTTATTAAGCAAGTACTTTGCCCATTACTGACATCCCCAGACCTTTACCCCACTTTTCAGCAGGCATTAAGAGCTCTGGTTTTAAAGCCTATCTTTGGCTTAAACCCTAGTTCTCTTTTCTTTTTCCCCCGTAATTAATTTGGACGGTCCTGCCATTTGAACCTAACTGGTGAGCCGCTGAAGCCAGACGTCAATAGTGGCGAGGGACTTTGATGAATAGTAGGAAGGTGGGGCAGAAATGGTGGAAACAAAACGAATAAACTTTGTGACAAGTTGACAAGAAAAGAAAAAAAAATGCCCGGAAGCAGGCTCACTGCCTTAGGCTTTTGGCTGGATGAGCCAACAGAGAGTCCAGGCAGGGTTTGGAGAATGAGAAAGAATATCTTATTTAGAACTTTGTGTGTGTCGTTGTGAATACATTTGTTCCACTGTAGCTGTGACCTACAGAAACGGGGATAGGAAAGACGAAAGCTGCAGAGGCGTCAGAGAGAACAATGCTAGCCATATCCCTCCAACATATTACCACTGCATATAAATCCATCCCATTATAATGGACAGAGAGTGAGAGTATGGAACATTAAAAATTGTTAATTGTGCTAGATAACACAGCAATTAAATTAAAGTGCATTCCATAAAAATGACAGAAAAGACGTTGAACAAAAGTTCAAATACAGATCTTGATATAATTTACGTTGAACTTTTGGATCAATATAAGACAATTCAGAAGTTGCTGCCAACTTGATCTCAGCAGCTGCTTTTCCAAAGATGACTCGTGGTTAAGTGATATTTATTGAATGAGTAAGAATACGGGGGTTGGGGGAGGTCATGGCTACTCTTTAGCTCTAAGTTGAGAGAAGTTCATTTATTATGTATAGCACACACATAGGATTTTTTTTTTTTTTGAGGACGCATAAGGAAGGATAGGTTCACCTGTTTAACCAGCTAGTTTACCCTAGAGCAGTCGAACGGGTGACAGATAAAGTCAGATTGCCCTCAACATTCCTGTAAGTAAAGCTATTTTTCAAGAGTTCTGGACCATATCCACTCAACAGAAAACAGTCTGATAACAATTATGGGTTGCTAGTGCACAGTGAGAAGTCAAATACCAGAGCTAGCTCTCGCCAAGTTTTTCTTTGTGTTTTAACCACACGATCCATAGTCTTCATTAGGCGATTCTTCATCTGTCTAAACAACCGCCTGCTGGCAGTTTATAAAACTTAACTATTCTTAGCCTGGGCAAAGTTGTGCATGCTCTGGTCATTACAATAAAATGGAGACGTGTGCATATCACTTTATAAAATGCTAGTTAAATTAAGCAACAAAACCATAATAAAATCCAAGACCCTTTGAAAGAACTGAACAATCCTTTAATACTGTAATACAAAGGACACCGGGTCCCCCCTTTTTTTTCTGGGAAGATTCTATTAAATATTTCTGATATCTTTGAGACTGGCATTTTGAGGGGAAATGAAAGTTCTTTCTCACAGAGACATCAAACGAATACCCACTTGGGTTGCTGAATAGCTCATGAGAAGCTGTTATTATATCATAAAATGTTTAAATTGGCACTTGCTGTGCTTCTGGTGATCCTGAAGACCGTTTCACACTGATTGGCTAACTGCTCTTTTTGCTTGTCCTGTGACTCCCGTTCTCCCTGCTCCTAGTAACCTGGGGAACATTGTGCTATCTCCCAGACTCAGCAGCTTGGTGTGAACTAACGAAATTGCTTATCCCCTTTCCCCCAACAGATACTTACAATAGTTCTCAAATTAGGAAGAAATAATTGCTTATACTCAGAATGACAAATTGTATTTATAGTGGTTTGGGTGGGGAAGGGGCAGATTTTGCTTCTTATTGAACAGAGGGTTTTTTGTGTGGATATACCTTTTCAGTTTTGAACAGTGGGCACCCATGCTTGAAAATATTATTGAGATTCTTGTAGGCAGGACACATTTTTGGTCTAAGGTTTTGTGGGCAAGTTGCTGTCCTTGTCCCTACACTGTAGTCCTGCCTGACTACAGGAAGTGGTTACTTCCTGATCTATATCCTTCACTGCTAGGAGTCTCAGCTAGAGTTCCAACTATAGATATCCAAGGACCTCCCACCTCCTCTCTGACATGTCCTAGAGATTGCAAACCACCCTGTTGATCTCTGTTCTCTCTCTTCAGTCCCCACTTTTCCTCTTCCCCACCACCACTTCCCAGATGTATAGGGACAAAGATAGAGCAGAGATGAAAGGAATATACAACCAGTGACTGGCATGAATTGAGACCCATCCCATGGGCAAGAATCAATCCCTGACACACTATTAATGATATTAATAACATTATGCTTGCAGACAGGAGCCTAGCATAACTGTCCTCTAAGAGAGGCTCTACCCTCTCAGAGGGAGAGATGCAGAGATCCAAAGCCAAATATTAAATGGAGCTCTGGAAGCCATACAGAAGAGTTGAGATTGAAGGACCAGAATAGGATGCGGACTCCACAGGAAGAACAACAGAATCATCTAACCTGGACCCTCGAGGCTCTCAGAGACTGAACCAGTAACAGGAACAAGCATGGGCTGGACCTAGGTTCCCTGCACATATGTACAGCTTGGTCTTCGTGCAGGTTGCCCAACAACTGAAACAGGGGCTGTCCCTAAAATCTGTTGCCTGCCTGTCTGTGGAACTTGTTCTCGTAACTGGCCTGCCTTGTCTGGCCTTAGTAGGAGAGCATGTGGCTAGTCCTGCAATAACATGATGTGCTGGGAGTAGCAGTGGGTATGAGAGTGTGATGCCCAGAAGGGACTCCCCCTTCTCAAAGAAGAAGTGGAGGGATAAATGTGGGGAGGACCTTTGTGATGATACTGGAAGGAGAGGGGGGCAGATATTTGGATGTAAAGTGAATAAATAAAGAAAGAAAGAAAAATGCTGCAGGGAATTTAAATTATGAATGATACCAAGAAAGAAATGATCAATTGTGAATTGCTGTCATAATATTTGTAGATAAATTTTTCTTCAGTGGTGGTTCATATCAAGAATCACAGATTACAAAGTGTTTGCTATAAGAATTAAATTAAAATCAGCATAAAGCAAGAAAGAAAAAAGGGAAGAAAGAGAGAAAGAAAGAAAGAAAGAGAGACAAAAAAGAAAGAATGAAAGAAAGAACAAAAGAATGAACGAAAGAAAGAAAGAAAGAAAGAAAGAAAGAAGAGAGAAAGGAAAGAAAGAAGAAAGAAAATATTCCTGAGAGCTTCCTGAAGCAAGCCAGTAAGCAGTGCTCCTCCATGACTTCTGAATCAAGTCCTGTCTCCAGGTTCCTGCCCTGTTTGAGTTCCTGTCCTGACTTCTTTTAATAATGAACAGTGATATGCAAGTGTGAGCCAAATAAACCATTTCCTTCCAGCTTGCTTTTTGGTAGTGGAGCTTAATGGAGCAATAGAAATCCTAACTAAGATGGCATATATGGTTGGCATATAGAATTGACCATCTCAGATTCTGAGAGAAAGGTACTAGGAAAGCTGTCCAGCTAAACCACCAACCAAAGAGTACATATGAAGGGACCCATGACTCCAGCTGCATATGTAGCAAAGGATGGCATTGTCTGGCATCAGTAGGAGGAGAAGCCCTTGGTCCTGTGAAGGCTCGATTCCACAGTGTAGGGGAATCCAGGGCCATGAGATGGAAGTAGGTGGGTGGGTGGGAGGGGAAGCACCCTCATAGAAGCAGGGGCGGGGGGCAGAAGAGGGATGTTCTGGAGGGGAAACCAGGAAAGGGAATAACATTAGAAATGTAAGTATATAACAGTCTACGAACTTTAAGTGGAAATATAGTGTTAAAATTTTCTTTAGTGAGGTAACCCAATCACAAAAGAAGTCATTAGATGCGCTCACTGATAAATGGATATTAGCCCAGAAACTTAGAATACCCAAGATACAATTTGCAAAACACAAGAAAATCAAGATGGAAGACCAGCGGGTGGATACTTCATTCCTCCTTTGAATAGGAAACAAAATACCCATGAAAGGAGTTACAGAAACAAAGTTTAGAGCTAAGATGAAAGGATGGACCATACAGAGACTACCCCACCAGGGGGGATCCATCCCATAATCAGTCACTAAACTCAGACACTATTGCATAGGACAGCAAGTGTCTACTTAAGGGACCCTGATAAAGCTGTCTCGTACAGAAGTGGATGCTCACAGTCATATATATGATGGAACACAGGGCCCACAATGGAGAAGCTAGAGATAGAACCCTAGGAGCTGAAGGGGTCTGCAACCCTAGAAGAGGAACAACAATATGAACTAACCAGAAACCCCAGCGCTCATGTCTCTAGCTGCATATGTAGCAGATGGCCTAGTCGGCCATCATTGGGAGAAGAGGCCCCTTGGTATTGCAATCTTTATATACCCCAATACAGGGGAATGCCAAGGCCAAGAAGTGGGAGTGGGTGGGCAGGGGAACAGGGCCGGGGGAGGTGGGACGGAACTTTCAGGATAGCATTTGAAATGTAAATTAAGAAAATATGTAATAAAAAAATATTTTAAAAAATGTGTTGAAAGATCTTGACACTATATTGAAAAAGATACAGAGTCAATACTATCTATGACCTTTAAAAAACAGATCACTGTCTTTGTTGATTGCAAGGAAAGACAGTGGGAGGCTACCCTAGCATCTAAGCCAGAGATGATGTCTTGAATTTCATTGGTAATAGTGGTTAGATAAATATGAAAAACATGGGATGTGTTTTGGAGATTTATCTGACAAATATATATATATATATATATATATATATATATATATAAAATCTGTGAACACTGGCACATACACACAGACACACACTTTATGATATAATACCTTCAGAGTGATAGTTTTTTTTTAACTCTACCAACTTGAGACAACTTGAGATGGTAAGGTGAACTAATATATATACTTATATATCATTATATATGATAGATATTATATAAAATATATGATATACAAATATGTATATTGTGTATACATATGTATTATATGTGTGTGTACATGCACATGCATGTACTTGTGTGTATAAAAATGGGAAAGAAATCTAGGACCCTATTGAGGGTCAGTGTATTAACAAGGTCAGCATATCTTTTTTTGTTTTGTTTTGTTTTTGTTTTTTCGAGACAGGGTTTCTCTGTATAGCCCTGGATGTCCTGGAACTCACTCTGTAGATCAGGCTGGCCTCAAACTCAAAAATCTGCCTGCCTCGGCCTCCCAAGTGCTGGGATTAAAGGTGGTGTGCCACCACCTCCTGGCCATAAATTCTGAATAAAAGCAAATAGAAATCTCAAAATGTATATAACCTGAAACCTCCATGAAGCTGTGAAATACAGGCCTCTGTGGATTTTGCCTGGAACCGTTTAATCTTTCTAGTTCAGCTCACATTCGGTTTAGAGGCAGTTTTAGTAATTGCTACTTCCAAGGCCATTGCTTCTTCCAAGGCCATTGCTTTGACTTACTTCTGAAAGGCGGGTTATTCCTAGCTTCTAACATGTCACCAGCGCCCCTCATCCTCTGGTTCATCACCTTACCTCCCCCTTCCCTTCCTTCCTCGGCTTGGCCGCAGTTCTTCAGTTTTCTGCACAGATCTTCCTTCATGCTCCGATTTTATTGCCTCCTAAACCTATTGGCTTTATGTCTCTACTGTCTTGTCAAGTCAGTATGCCAAGCACCTTCAACTCACACAGTTGCAACATGGGAGTTATTGCAAAGTGGTTTCAAGACACTTGGAGGCCATCCTCTGATTTCAAGTTGCTTTCGGTCTGAAATTTTGTGCAAAGCATACACAAGTTGATCATTTTGACATTCATTTCAGTCAGTCTTGGCTGATATGGAAGTTCCTCTCTTTGACCATTGATTGAGTGCACTGGGTTTTCAGTCCCTAACTTATATTTTCAAATTTACTTTGTGTGTGTAGACAAAAGTATGTATGTACATTCATGTGTGCACATGTGCCTTGATATATGTGTGATCAGAGGAAACCTTGTGACGACTTGACTTCTCTGTTTCCACCATCTAAGTTCCAGGAATCAAACGCAGGTGCTCAGGCATATTCCATGTGCCCCCATCTACTGAGATGTCTTCCGAGCCCTGTTGTGCACTATTTTTGTACACTTCAGCCAGAACCTTCAAGTCTGAGGAGGATATGGCGCTTGCACTTCAGACACTGCCTTTCTATTCATAGCTGTGACACCTCTGTGGAATGCCTCATCCGTGCTTGAGAGGAGGTTGTATTCATTGCTGTTCAGACACAATCATAAGCATTAAGGTCACCAAGAAAAACAGATGACCCCTGCCCCTCTTTCCTAAACAAAGGCACATTTAGAAACTTAATCTTTTTTTTTTTTCTTAGTAAAATCACAAGGATGTTCTTTTTGAAAAACAGCAGTGTTATGGATGTCAGGTGACATTCTCTTGACAGCTCAGTCAGAAAATCCATTTCACGGAAGTATAGTAACCATTGTCTTGACTGCAGTGACTCCAGCATTTCTGTAGTATGGAAGAATTACTTAAACATATAGAAACAACAGTTTCCCATAGTTTTAAAGATATTTTTCTGCTCGGAATTTTGAATAAGTAGAAATTGTCCACAAATTCTCTATTCTTGTCACATCGAATAGGCAGATCATAAATGAGATGGCTATCAAATGAGTGCTGAATCTATCTTCTATGCCAAAAACTTATATTTTTATAACCATTAAAGAAGCACTTAAAGAAAAAAAAAGTAATATGCACACACTGAACTGGTTGAACATCTTTGTTGTCAAGTTAAAGAAATCTGGGTCAAAGATACACTGGTAACCAGTGGAGATTCATATTCAAACATAAACATACCCTCAATGAGAGATCACTAATTGCGAAAATATGTATTGTTAACACTGTGCCAAAGTCTGCCTGTGTGTTACACCATTGCAGTATCTTAAAGATTGTTAAGTAGAACAGTGGGTATTTTTGTTTGTTTAGATTCACAAATGTTAAGTAAACTTAAAAAATATGCTTACAGTTAATACAATTAAATGTCTTTAATGTATGCACAATTAATGATCTACTTTGGATTTCATGTCCAAAGTGAGATGACAATGATACAAAGTTAATATCAAATAAATAAGTTATTTAAATAAGTCAATAGTACCCCATGTTCATCCAACTTTTGAGTGGTTGTGTCAAGCCAATAATTACTCTTCTGTATAGAAGAGCAAGCAGACCCCCCAAAAGTGTCCACATACTTCATTATTAGTCTGTCTTCTTAAGTTGGCAAGGAAATGACATTGAATAGTGCTGAAGAACAGACAGGGGCCCAGGACTTGAGGACTCATAATTATCCTTACTCATGCTGGCTGGGCACAGTCTATGCAACTGCCCCACCCAGTTCTGTTCTAGACCAGAGTCCCAGGAACCGTTCTAAGGTAGCTAACACTGTCAAGGTCAAGACACCATTAACTCTTTAGAAAGCTAGTGGAGCAGCTGGAGTCATTTTCTGGAATTCTTATGCTTGAATAATGAGAACATGCAAGTTTAAGGAGGGGACAGAGAAATACAATGAACAAATATTTTACAGTCATAAACACAGTCCTGCAGTGTAAGTGACCATGGGGCTTGAACCATAAGATGTGATCAGAACTCAGTTTAGAAGCCTCGTGATGTATGAAAGTTCTATATTTATGGACATAATGCCTGTGGTCTTTATTAGAATGTTAAAATTAATTTAGATGGAAAATTAAAGATGGACATATTTGCTGGGACTTAGGTTTTTATATAGTCATTATCTATTAAACAATATTGGAAACAGTACGACTCAACATGAAAGTATCTTCAGAGGACATGTCCTGTTTAGTTCCTCCCATTCATCATCCTGTCAATCATCCAGTCTTTGTTAAGACTCCTGTTTTGGCTATTTGAAAAATTGTACCACCATGTAAAAAGCATGTCTGCGGGGTTACTGAAATCTTTGGTCTGTATTTTCCAGCCTAACCTCAACTCTGCATGTTTTATGCTTTTATATGATATTAAAATAAACATGCATTGTTTATTGTGTGGTTATTTAAGCAGGCATTAACATGTGCATTTAATATGTTGTATGCAACAGGACTTTTACATTGTGCTATATGAATGTACACATGTATAAGTATTGAACCGTGGCTTTTTGCATAGAACTGCAGGTTGAGCAAACAAATAAGGCTTTGATCAGGCAATAACACAGGATAACATGGTAGTTGGAGTGTTTATACAATGGAGGAAGATTTTTTTGTTTGTTTTTTTGATTTAATTCAGATTTAGCATCTCATTCTTCTGGTTTCCAACTAAAGTACAATTCCTAACTGCATGAGACTGAGCTAAAATAAAACTTGTAGACACATTCTGATCTATTTTTGTTTTTAATTGTTTCATGCAATGTTTGAAACTGCATCATATACAAAATAAGAGATGCAGGAGACAGCTAAATTCAGTCACTTTGATGTGGAATGCAAACATGAATCCCTTATTGAGAATTAAAGAATTTTGCACAGTAAAAATAAAATTAGTAACTCAGAATTATTTAAAAGTAAAATGGGACAAAATTTTAATCCCTCTTACTCTCGTGACTATGGGAGGGTAGTGTGGAGTGTTTTCTGCAAATCAGAGCCTGTGTCCAGGGCAGCCCAGTGTGGAGCAGGCTGGGCTGAGTATACGTCATTGACTCCACCCATCTCTGTAGGGACCACTTAGATCAAAGTTCAGGCTCTGAACAATTACTCAAGCCAACAAATATTTCCTTTGAAGAGTTTCCTGGAAAAATAAGATTCAGGAGGTCTGACAAATGATTCCTAAAGTCCCCTTTGGAGTAATCTACTTGTTTAGTCATTTTTTATGTTTATGAACTCTGAAAACATAAAATTATAAAATCATTCCCTTTGCTTTAACTTCAAACGATAACTTGATCAACAAAGTGCATATGGCTATGTTATTTTTTAAATAACTCACTATAATGCTTAATGACACATTTGTTACTTTAAAACATTTGCTTTACTCACTAGCATATGTAAGAGGTGGGGTTTTTAAGTCTTAATATTTTGGGGAGTGTCATACATAAATACTGCATCTATATCAGTCTGGCCTCTTTCTACTCTCTCCCACTCCTTCCATTCTCCAAAACTGAGTAATATATATATATATATATATATATATATATATATATATATATATATATATGAAGATCTGATTATGTGATATTAGACATTTTATAGATATCTATAAATAGACATCTAGGCTTTTTGAAGCCTCTTTAGATGACACATGATGCTAGATCTACTTCTTGGTACATATTGTTAAGTCAAGTTTTCATATAGATCAGCTAAATTTAAAAAAAATAATTTTTTGTTATCTTTTGATCTTGGCCATATTATAGTTTGAAATAATACTTCATTAGTTTGAAGAAGAAATATCAAGTTATAAATTAAATATGAATCTTAAAATATTCTATAGCTATAATTACTAAGAAAAGTTGAACCTTCAGTTGTTTCTACAACTGTATATATTTGGGGAAAATATTGCTAAAATGTTAACTACCAAAAAATAAGGAAGCAGGAATTTCCTAAAGAAAATTAACACAAATAAATCCTGAAAATTCTGAGTTGCAAAACAAATAAGCATATTGGGTTTGCTTCAGTGGGAAGACAGAAAACAGAAATGCCCTTGCCTTGTACCATTGAGATAAATGGAACTAAAACATATCAGAAGCAGTAAGATAGCTTCATAGTTTCAGGAAGGATTAAAATACACATATGATTATACTAAGCTCATATCAACAATTATGTACATTCACAGAAAATGAGTATGTCACAGAACTGTGGTAAGAGTTAGCTGAACACAGGAAGCAAACCTGCCCAATCAGCATCCACAGGATAGATTTGGTTAAGGATTTATTTCTGAAATGGTTTCTGTAATCTCATGATTCCTTCTACACAGGAAATACTAGTCAAAATATTTCAGTTGATGAAAAGATTTCTCATTTCTGTTATGATTTTTATGTAAGTCTGATGAAGAATGCATAGGCAGCGAATGCACCAAGGATGTACAGTATATTAGAATGAACTACAGATGTAGAAGCCATGTGTATTATGACATCTGCATGCAATACCTCCCCACCAAAAAATAGAAGTGACATTTATATTTCATTGTCTGTTTTTTCCCTATGTGCCTTCCATGAACCCAATATTTTTCAGAAAAAAATGTATTTTAGTTAAAATTAAAACACATGGTACAGAATTACAATGACTGGTGACTTCTCACATAAGAAAAAGGCCACGTGCTCAGTGGCTCCTTGTGGCAGAAGAGGAAGCCAGAGAAAGGTTTACAGCCAAAACTACAAGCCAGTGCAAGCAATTCTCCAGCTCAGAACAACAATTTACAGAAAAATAAAAATAAAGAAACCAGAAGAAAGTGTTAAATTTTACCCCAGTTCCACAGTCAGCAACCTTTAGACAGAAAACCTAGAAGACCTTGCTTTTATTTCCTTCCACATGACAAGATGCAGAGGAAGAGAGGTGGGGGGGGGGAAGAAGAGAGGATGGAGGGAGGGAGAACTTGAAAATTAAAATAATCATCAAATTAATGACCATCTGTTGCGGTCACCATGAGAACTCGTCGACGGTTCTGATTTTAGTGAATGTTTAAGAGACAAATGACTACATGAAGTACCAGGAGGAACGAGGAAAGTGTCCTGTTATGGGTTTTGGTAAAATCAAGGCCAGCGTTTGTCAAACTGCTGTCCTATACTGCAGTGTTTTACAGGCGAGAGCCAAATCGCTAGATAGGAGGGGTAAAATATTCACTAATGAGACAACACAGTGTCTGAAATAACTTCAAAACATGCGAACCAGCACAGTATGTCCCTGGGACAAGGCAAGCTTATCTTGTGTGATAACATCGCTCGTAGGTGCCAGAACTTTCTTACAGTTGCCCTTTTCACTTTTCCCCATGTTTAAAACTTCATAGATTATTAGAAGTTAGGGCAAAGTATATTTCTAAGTTACCAAGCAAAAATAATTTGGGGGTTCTGTACCTCATAGTGAAGTCATTAAAGAATGGTTTTAGCGTTTCTTCTTAAGACAATGGGTCCAGAGAAAAGTTTCCTCTGGTGCCGCCCTTAGTGTGTCACATCGGGCTGTCTGCATACATACTTCCATTGCTCTTAATACTATGCTAAAGACTTAGTTTAACCATACCCGAAAATAAGAGCTCTTAAAATTGTTCAAAGGCACATGAGATAGATAATACATTGGATAACACACCTTTCAATATAGCAAAAAGAAAGAAAGAATATTAATTTAGATAAGGGTAATAAACATGTTAATTTTTTCACATGGTGTGTACTTTAGTTGATCTAATTTGTACTTCCCAATAACATTAAAACCATATTAAATAAGATTTGTAGCCTTGTATTCCTGATGCTGATGGAAATACTGTCCTTGTGTCTCTCAGTGGGGAGTTGGGGGTGAGCTTCATTGCCCTATTTCTGTGAAAGCATTCATTTACTAGTGATTTTAGGCAACATCCACTCATTCAGTTGATGATACCAGGCAACGATTATTTATTCATCCATTCATGTTAGGCACCAAGCCTTTCTCATTAGAAAGATAACATAAATATGTCATACTGATCATTATGTGAACATCTTCATTCATTGTAAGCTTTGGAATATTAAATTAGCAATTCATATATTCAGTTTACTGATTTGGATAGTTTGATTAATGATTATCACTAACTTTGACCTTTAGTATTTCATGTAAGATTTCCTATCAGGTGTGGAAACTGAGGAAACGTCATTGCATCAAGATTCAATACTTTAACAATTATAATATTGGATTAATTTGTACTAATATTATATTTTATACTAATATTACATTGTGCATACTCAGATAGTTAATCACCCTGATTAGTTAAAGTCAACTGTTTATACTTTAACAGTTTGTTTAGAATTTCCTGGTGATATGGAAAGAGAATGGCTGTGGATGAAGAGCAGAGACAGAGCATCGTAAAGATTAACTTGCTATACCATTGTCTTCCATACAACACTAATAGATAAGGTGTTCACTATAAATAAAGGAAGGCCAATTTTAATTAGTTATTCTGAAGGTTTCTTGCTCTCTTCATCAAATTGACAGTTTGAACCTCCCTAGGATAAATGTTCAAGACCTTTGCCCCGTTTGAGAACAGCTAACCAAGTAAATGCAAGTGATTTTAAATTAAGGTCTGTGCAATTACTTTAGGGAAGGAAAAATTAGCTTATCCATTAGTGGCATAGGTTGGTGTAAGGAAAAACATGCTGTCTGTTCATTCAATTTGCAAGCCGCCTCCAGGACCAGCAGTCATTTCATTCAGTTTGGTTAAGCAGTTTTGAGTTTTAAGAAAGCTAAGCAATACATTTCTCTGCAATTCTGTGACTCTATTTAGAGTAATTCTTAATTGTCAGAGGAAGCAAATGATTAGCAGAATAAAGATGAATATATTCTATGAAGAAGTTACGACAAGAAGAATAATATAAAATTACTTTTCTAGATCACTGTAACTGCAAGCCTATATAGTTTGCTTCAAAAAAGAATGAATTTCACAATGTTCAAAGTCAAATTCTATAATTACATTAGGGCCATGAAAACAAAAAGTCAAACACAAAACCTAAATGTCACCATCATTTAAACCAAATAAATATTTTCACAGTGAACTGTATAGCAGGCACCATCTTTTCAAATTATTTATGAAAGAACATCACACCATGGTAATTTTTAAAATGTCCTATTTCTGTGTGAAATCATTACACATTTTAGATAAAGATTTCAGCCAATGCCAGATAATGACACTGAATATATCAATTGTGTATATTTGTACATATATAGTTCCCTACCTGCAGACCTTATTTTCATGAATCAGATATTTTGATCACAATCTCAGAAATATTTCAACATGTAAACCTCTTACGTGGTCATGTCTTGTGAATGCTATTTAATTGAAAATGAGCAAAAGAAAGATTTTACCTGGTTGATTCCATGCGCTGGCCTGTAGCTGAACAGAACAAGTAAATGCCCTTGCAATGCAAAGACAGTAATGTGTGAGCACAGGAGTCCTTTGAAAGGGTGGGGCTTGTCTCCAGTAATGAATTCCCAAGGGATTCTTTGCAATCAGAGAATGCTATTGCAGACAAAGTGACCATTCTCTGTTTGCAGACCCTAGTTTTGTATTTACCATCAGCTGTGGGTGTATTCATACATCACTAGAGGCACTGACATACAGTTCACTGAAGTTTATGCTCTCAAGAAACCCTAAGATATTCCCAGCTTAAATGGGTATATTTATATACAGCACAAATTTCGCATCTTTCCCCCCAAAAAAAACCAAAAAACCTAGAATGTGCTGAAGCCATTATTACACAAAAATAAGATTAATCTTCATTTTCAAAGAGGTTTCCCACTGTTGATTTCTTACCAGTTCCAGCACCCCCTTCTCATTCAGCCAACAATCAGAAAAAGGCTTAACCCTAAACAGTACAGACACCATGTGACAGTCTGGGGACTTCCTGAAGGAATGTTGTGGATAGAGACATGCAGATTTTGCCTTGAAGGTATGGCGGGGGGAGGGGGGAGGAATGTTCAGTAATTTTGTAACCACCTTATCCAATTCAGTAGTTTTGTAACCACCTTATCCAATTCAGGGCAGTATTATTTGTTAGTGTTTTCCTTCATATGATGGCTAAATTTTGCATTGCATTTTTTTCAAAATTGTCCAGGAACTCATTTTGTATTCTTATGTTTCAAATCAGAAAATTTCACTTGATTACCTAGCATGCTCTTTTTTTTTCTTTCTTTTTTTATTAGATATTTTCTTTATTTACATTTCAAATGCTATCCTGAAAGTCCCTATACCGTCCCCCCCCACCCTGCTCCCCACCCGCCCACTTCCACTTCTTGGCCCTGGCATTCCCCTGTACTGGGGCATATAAAGTTTGTAAGACCAAGAGGCCTCTCTTCCCAATGATGGCCGACTAGGCCATCTTCTGCTACATATGCATCTAGAGGCATGAGCTCTGGGGGTTCTGGTTAGTTCATATTGTTGTTCCACCTAAAGGGTTGTAGACCCCTTCAGCTCCTTGGGTAATTTCTCGAGCTCCTCCATTGGGGGCCCTGTGTTCAATCCTATAGATGACTATGGGATTGCAAGCTGGTATAACCACTCTGGAAATCAGTCTGGAGGTTCATCAGAAAATTAGACATAGTACTACCAGAAGATCCAGCAATACCTCTACTGGGCATATACCCAGAAGATGTTCCAACTGGTAATAAGAACACATGTTCTACTATGTTCACAGCAGCCTTATTTATAATAGCCAGAAGCTGGAAAGAACCCAGATGTATCTCAACAGAGGAATGGATACAGAAAACGTGGTACATTTACACAATGCAGTACTACTCAGCTATTAAAAACAATGAATTTTTGAAATTAATAGATAAATAGATGTATATGGAGGATTCATCTTTAGTGAGGTAACCCAATCACAAAAGAAGTTACTTCATATGCACTCACTGATAAGTGGATATTAGCTCAGAAACTTGGAATACCCAAGATACAATTTGCAAAATACTAGCAGAGCTCTTGTCTAACATCTGTACTATTCCTTTTGACTGCTATGTCAGAAGTGACACTTTGGTGCCTTAGGAGTAGAAACTTATCTCCTTACCCTTCTTGGGACTGAAGGTTTAGGGGTCAGGCACAACACCATCTTTCTGAGTTCTGTGACCTAGAATTTTTTTCAGGTTCTTTCTGCCCTTGGTGGTTTTCTTGAGGCTTTGATATCTTTTGATATGGAATAGGACATCTGATCTCTACTTTCATTTTTATGTGACATTCTCCTCCTGTGGTTGTCTGTCTGAATTTTCTTTTTCTATAAGACACTGGACACTCTACCCTGGTGAACTTATTTTAACTTGGTTACTTCTGCAGACTGCCTTCGAAAAGGAATACTTCTGGAGTATCAGAATTTTAAATCTGTTGGGGTGAGTTGCAGGGAGGACACAAGTCCCAAAAATAATAGCACTATCTTATTCTTGTCTGCACATAAAGTATGTGCTACATATAGAAAGGGGATTCCATTATGCATGTAACAGCTGGAATAGTTCTCTTCTGACTTCTTCAACTTTAGCTCTTAGTTTTCCTAGGCAGTCTGCTCTGTTCAAATGACGTACTTAGAGAATAAAGCTTTTAAAGTAATTTTGCAGCAACATCCATAAAACAAATGCCAGTGCTGATACTCTCAGCTGGCTTTCCTTCCTAACCCTCACTTTAAGGCACAAATGAAAACTCATCTTTCTTGGTATGCATTTTGTGACTATCAGATTCAGTCTGACAATGAGCATTTACCATTTTGCCTCTCTTTATTTTAACCCTCCTGTTAGGTCACTGTGAGCTCTGTTAGAGTAAATGCTGTCATGTTGATTTCTGTGGCCAAGTGCAGGTCTTGTTCCAACGCTATGAAACGGAAGTGCCTTCAGGGGAACATGAAGAATGGTTTTACTTTAAGCAAGTGAAAAATCGACATTTGGGGCAGGCTATCAGGGTGATAATCTGATAATAGTAGGAGAAACCAAATGGACAAAAGTTATGTTGAGCTGACCAAATCGGGAGGAAGTAAGGTGACACATCATTAAAGATAAATTGTGGGACTTAGCCTATGGGGGATTAAGGTAAAAGCCAAGTCAAACCAAATCCAAAACCTAAACAAAAAAATCTTATCTCATTGTTGTGAGAAGACACCAAAGGTAAAGTGCATGAATCTTAAGTGTATAAAAATTAGAGCTGTGGAATGGTCCAGAAGGGACATAGTCCATTAATACATTTCTGCATTATATTAACCCTACATGACAGAAATAAATGCATGCATATGTATGGAATGTGTATTTTAGAGTACATCATAATATTTTCAAGAAAAATATATAAGGGTGTATAGAAAAATTACATCTTTAGTAAACGCCAAGCAAACAGAAAATACTTCTATATGAAAAGTTTGTTGTTGTTACTGGGAATAGTGGTACATGCCTGATTTCCCAGCACTTGGGAGGTAGAGGCAGGACATGAGTTCAGTGTTATCTTTAGTTACATAGTGAATTTGAGGCTAGCCTGTGCTATATGAACACAGGTCTCAAAAAATAATACATAAAAATGAATAAATCATTGTTATTGAATTCAGTGGAAGTTATTGTAGACACCCATGAAGTAGTAAGGAATAAAATCATGGACCTTACCATAGGAACGTGGGTTGATTTTGTTGGGATACATCCTGGCAGGATCAAGTTTTCAGCACAGATGATCTAGAGAAGGGGAAACGGAGACCAGGATTTTTTTCCCCTAAGAATACATATTACTTTGAAGAATATTTGTTGTCTAGATTTTAAGAAAGTTGATATCCAGTCTTTCAGTTTACTGGTCTTTCCGTTGCTGTGGCAAGTATCTGAAATCATCTTGCAGTTTTAGAGGTCCCAACTGATGATTTATGGGATCCCTTATGACTTTGGAGAGGCAGCTGTCATGATAGAAATACAGTGTTTATGTCCAAGGAGAGGAAGAGAGTTAGAAACCTAAAAATCGCTATATCCTTTAAGGACAAATGCCCGGAGACCCAGAGACTCTACACTAGGCTCCACCCCTTAAAACACTAAGCTCCACCCCTAAAAGTTTCACAGCCTTTCAACAGCAGCACATCGAAGGGCTCGCTTCTAAAAGGATAGCCTTTGGTAAAAGCCTTGTCACAATGACACAACATATGACGACACCGTTGACAGCTATATTTGTCACTTCAGGCCCGGATACACAAGTGCCCTGTGTGAGACGGATATGAATGAACCTCCTCCAATTTGAGGGTTAGGGAGATGTGCGGAGCTGTTCTAGAAGGATCAATAGAGATGCATTGCAGACCTGCCTTTCTCCTTTAACTCCCCTGGAACCTCAGACTGTGTTTGTATCTGTCAGTCTGGATTCACAGACAGGAGCCTAGCATAACTGTCCTCTGAGAGGCTCCACCCTGCAGCTAACCTAAATAGACGCAGGGAGCCATAGCCCAACATTAGACCTAGCTTGGAAGTCTTGTGGAAGGGATGGGGGAAGAATTGAGCAACCCAGAGGGGATAGATAGGGAGTCCACAGGAAGACCAACAGAGTCAACTAACCTGGACGCTTGTGGGCTCCCAGAGACGGAACCACTAACCAAAGAGCATCCAAAGGCTTCACATATGTAGCAGACGGACAGCTTGGTCTCCATATAGGTTCTACAGCAACTAGAGCAGGCAGGGGCTGTCCCTGACTCAGTTGCTTGCCCGCGGGGATCTTGTTCCCCTACCTGGGCTGCCCTGTCTGGCCTCAGTAAGAGCAGTTCTACTTCTAGCCTAGTTCTGCAGTGACTTGATGTACCAGGGTAGGGTGTAGTGGTGGGGTGTTTGATTCCCAGGGAACAACCTCTCCCTTCTCAGAGGAGAAGGGGGAGAGATGGGGGAGGAGCCATGTGAGATGGTGTCTGAGAGGGGTTGTGATATGAATGTAAAGTGAAGAAAGAAAGAAAGAAAGAAAGAAAGAAAGAAAGAAAGAAAGAAAGAAAGAAAGAGGGAGAGAGACAGACAGTCAGAGACATAGAGAGAGACAGAGACAGAGAGAGGAAGACTGACTCAATGCCTCACCTCTACCATAGGCAGATACCAAAGAAGAATTTTACTTACTGAGACAGGTGTACAATTAAGAAGAGCAAAAAATCTGATTGTTTATCGTAGATACTTAGTTTCTTCTATTCTGTTGTATAAAGTTGTGGTTTAAATGTTTGTTAGAATTTTGTGACCTTTGGGTGGCAAGAGCCAGCATATATATTTAGAAGAAGGTTAAGTTGCCTCAGGACAATAAGCAGGCCAGTCTGAACATCTGCAGAACACCACGTGATGCTCTTTGAGCCAGAATTTGACAGGTTTCTTGTTCACTTTATCCCCAAGTCCTTGCTGCTGTTGCTGCTTCTGGGCCCTTCCTCAGTGATCTGAGAATTGTTAGACTGGGGTGGAATCTAGGGAACTGCCACTTTAGACTAGAACAGCTTTGGTCTATCTAGACTTCAGAGCTATACAAAATGATCTCGGAGGATCTCTAAAACGAACAACAACAAAAGTAGACACTGTAGGTTTAACAACAACAAAAATAACACAAGAGGATGCATGATATTTGGGGAGGAGAAGTAAGTAGTGTGAAGACGGGAGAGTTTGGAAGGGAGAGAATTGGGAATGGACTGGGTTAAAACATACACATATTACAGACATACACATATTACATACATACATGAAGTTTTAATAAAAAATTAAAAAGATTTGAAAGTGGACATAGGAAATGTTTTTTAAAACATAAAAAAACTAAATATATAAAACGTCTACATGAAAACATTTCATCCTGGAAGCTAAACTGTTACTTAGTGTGCGGTATCACTGTGGGGGAACTAAGTTATTCTTAAACTTACATGATCTTTTAACTTTATAACCTAACTATGAAAATAAGGATGATAGTGTTCTAAACACTGTTATTACTAAAGCACTTGTCCTTCATGTTTGGTTTGGAAAGTACTTGGGGATAACCTGTGAAGTACTGTTGATAAAATTAGTCTGCCTTGGAAATCATTTTCTCAGCTCAAATATATGCTGAAGGTACCATTTAACTCTTCTTCAGTATGGGAATATATATATATATATATATATATATATATATATATATATATATATATATATATATATTTTTTTTAATTTCTGAGTTCTGCGTTGCCATTGTATTAAATTACTGTCTAACTGGTTTCCATCTATGTTCAAGATTACTTTAATAGAAAATAACATTACTGCCCCCAGGTCATTTTTCCTCAGATAAGTGGATTAGATACATATATTTTCTTATTGCTCCTTTAGGGAGATTTAATCTGACAGCAACATTTCTTGTGTTAAACATTGGGTAAGAAGCCAAACATCCATTACCTCCAGTGGCCAAGGAATACTTAGATGGTAATGAAATTACCTGATTCCATTTTGTACGAGGATTAAAATAATCCTGTTTACCCGAATGTGGAAAACCTTTTTTGCATGGTTACCAGCTGCCATTCTCTCTTGGGCTGCACCCTGCAGTGTGACGGAAGGCACACTTGCCACCCTGTGTGGACCTGGTAGAAGTTCACTTTACACTTGCAAATAAACATTTGGAGGTGTTCTGAAATCAAATGCTTTGCTCTAAAAGTTCTGGAAGCAGGGCTGACACCATCTTTGTTTTGAGGAATAAAATCAGCTCAGCTTGTTATTGAGTCCCTGCATTGGACTATTAGAGGCCTGCTGTCAAAGGGCTGGAGAAAATCTGATTATTTCAATAACCCACTCTGCTCCTTCTGGAAAAGTCACCGGACCGATGATCTAAGGGATATTCAATATTCTATTACAATTCTTTTTTTCTTTTATCCAGATTTTATTTGCTGTTTCATTTTTAAAAATGCTTTTGTTTTTGTTCATTACATAATTACATTAATCATCCTTAATTCTGTCTGGTCACCCAGACAGAGGGTAACAAGCTAGATGCAGAAAGGAAGGTACATAAGACACCTGCATTGGTTTGAATGCCTTTCGGCTGAATGGAACCTACTTGTGAGAAAAGCTCAAATTCTCTTTATTGATCCCTCCCCCATCTCCCCACACATACTGGAGGCATATTTAGAAAAATTCTAAACAACAAGAATGAATTCTTCAAACTTCTGCCTTTAATTCTCATCTTCTAAAATAAGCAGAGGAAAATCTTGACTGATTTTTGTAGATTTACTTTTTTTTGCTTGAAATACTAAAAGAATAACATTTTACTGTATGAAACGTATGTGCATTGTGCAGTTCTGAATATGTTCATGCCTACATAGGTGTATTCTAACTCTATCTTCAGAATATCTATATGTACAAAGGTAGTGTCTACACATCTAAGGCAATTCATTTTTTAACCACGTGTGTCTGATTTAACAGAAACTAAGAAAAGGTTAAATTATTTTACCAGGTAAGTAGTAAGTTGTCCTCACTCACACCTGTTACCCACCCTGAAGCACACAGCTATTCCTGATCTTCATACTCACAGTATGATTTCAAAATCTCAAACAGTTACGTCTGCTTCAGAAAAGCTAAAGCATGTTCTAGAAGCCCCATCTAGCTTCCACTGTGGAAATAAAGCTACTAGAATTTGTTTTACACTCCTCAGACTCATCTGTCTGATGTTGGATGGTGAATGTGTGGATCCCTGAGCATGTCTGTTCCACATGCTGTGAACACGAGAGTTCTGGAGTGCACGGATGTTAGTGGCAGTCTGAACTGGCATGTTCTATACCACAGAAGACCAACGTTGGGATTCCTTCTGATGAGCAATTCTTACTCTTTCTTGCAGTAGCTTAAAGCAACAATCCCCAAGAAACATACAGTGTCCATCTCATGAGATAGCAGCTGATGACCATGGTGTTTCCTTTTTTTTTCTTTTTCTGAGATAGACTTAACATATCCATAAAAAACCAACCAACCAACCAACCAACCAACCAACCAACCAACCAACCAACCAAACAAACAAAAAAACAAACAAAAAAAAACCAAACAAACAAACCAAAACTATCATGTGTGTAGTTTATAATAAAATCTTACCAAATACTTGACAAAGGAACTGATGTGTTTCTGTAAAAATGTACGAGTTTGGGAAGCAGAATAAAACTTAGGATCTGGTCATAAGGCTGTAGTTTAGTTAGTGGAGCTAATGCCTAGTACAGTGGTTTGAATAGGAATGGTACTCAAAACTCATGTGTTTCAATGCTTGGCCATAGGGAGTGGCACTATTAGGAGATGTGGCCTTGTTGGAGTAGGTGTGGCCTTGTTAGAGGAAGTGTGTTACTGTAGAGGCTGGCTTTGAGGTCTCCTATGGTCAAGCTCTGCCCAGTGTGGAACACAGTCTCCTGCTGCCTGTGGACAAAGATGTAAAACTCTCAGCTCCTCCTTCAACACCATGCCTGTGTGCATGCTGGCATGCTTCCTGTAATGACAATAATGGACTAAACCTCTGAAACTGTAAGCCAGCCTCATTTGTTTTCTTTTATAAGAGTTGCTGTCATCATGGTGTCTCTTCACAAAATTGGAAACCCTAATGAAGACCCCTGGCATTCAGGATGTCCAAATTCAATCCCCAGCATCATATAAAATCATCATGATGATGCCTGCCTTACAATCACGTAACTCCAAATGTGAAGGCTAGGAGATCAGAAGTCCAAAACATTCTCTGCTTCATCCTCTTGTCTCTCTCTCTCTCTCTCTCTCTCTCTCTCTCTCTCTCTCTCTCTCTCTGTGTGTGTGTGTGTGTGTGTGTGTGTGTGTGTGTGTGTATGTGTGTGTGTGCATGTGTGTATACCATGAGATCCTCTCTAAATGAAAGAGGGATGGAGGGAGGTAGAGTGAGAAAGAGGAGAGAGGTGCAGAAGGAAACCCCAACAGCAGCAGCAACAACCAATCAATCAAAACAGACTTCACCGCCGCCCTTTAACTAACCCAGGGAAGATTAGTGTTTCGTAGAGACCCTATTTACTTGGGTAAGATAGAAATTCAACTGTGAACATTAAAATGGTTCATAGAAAGCATTTATCATAATGCTTAGAGTACATCAGCAGCCAGATAAGCAGGAATGAATACTGCCACGTGGGCTTCGATACAGCCTCCCCATCATAATACAAACCTATGTACTTTCATGCTTTTAGCAGTGAACCTTTTCCATGTGTGAAATGTATGAATTTCCATTTGACATATGCTCTTAATTTACACAAGTTGCCACTTCAAAATGGTTTACAGTCTGGTACATTAGTAAGCTAACTGAAGTGTATGCTCAGCTATTCAAAGCACCATTTCTATGCAACTGTCACATGCTGTTTCCTGGAAAGTTCACGTCTAAGGGTTCATGAAATCAAATGCCATGGATACTTTGACCAATAGAGAACTGTCTCAGTAGAGCAGGCGTGTGCCCCTGGTGACATTGGTAGTAAGAAAAACAGTGATATAAGAGTGGAGAAAAGCATACTTTCTTCTCTTTGAAATATAAGGTGTCCAGAGAGAAGAGCAACCCATCAGTTGTATTCTGAACTAAATTATCATTTTAAAAGGGTTTGTTAAAAAAAAAAAACAGATAAAAGTATAATTACACATTATGCTTTAGATAACAGGGTGAATTCTGGTGTGTTATCTAACAGTTAAATTAATATTTATTTAGACACTGGGACATTCAGTGGCAGCTTGTGGACATATTAAGGCTGATTTCCTAAGCAGCTCTACCCTCATGTCTTTGTATGACTTCACAGAACAAAGGGACCAGAATATGTTTCATCTATTGACTTAAGATAAAAAATGATTGAAGGCCTAAAAAGCAATTTAAGTACCACTTAAAATAATGAAATTGGCTCTATTTGCCATCACATTGGGCAATAATTTAATTCATTCTATTGACGACTCTGGGGCAAAGCTAATGAAAATAACTAATTTCCTTTCCACAATTACTACAAAAGACTTCTCCCTACAAACACAGTTTCATTTGACAACCCTTATGTTAAGTGTATAGCTTCAAGGGATTTCATCAATAATATAAAAGTTCAAAACTTAAAATGATAGAAAATATTTAACTGAGAGCACAGTTTCCCTAAAATATTGAATGGACAATATTGCTGACAAATGAAAGGCAAGAGAAGCGTACTTGACATTTTAGATATTGTGTGCATATTGAAAGTGGATGGCATTGTATACAGCAGGCTAGAAAACTGTTTGTTACAAAAGAAGCAGTAAGTGGGTAGCTGTCTTAGTCAGGGTTTCTATTCCTGCACAAACATTATGACCAAGATGCAAGTTGGGAGGAAAGGGTTTATTCAGATTACACTTCCACACTGATGTTGGAAGTCAGGACTGGAACTCAAGCAGGCAGGAAGCAAGAGCTGATGCAGAGGCCATGGAGGGATGTTACTTACTGGCTTGCTTCCTCTGTCTTGCTCAGCTTGCTTTCTTATAGAACCTAAGACTACCAGCCCAGGGATGGCACCACCCACAATGGGCCCTCCCACTTAGAACACTAATCGACAAAATGCCCTACAGCTGGATGTCATGGAGACATTTCTCAACTGAAGCTCCTTTCTCTGTGATAACTCCAGCCTGTGTCAAGTTGACACACAAAACCAGCCAGTACATTAGCAAAAATGTATACTTTTTGCTCAAGACCAAATTAGGTGCAGATATATCAAGAAATGACTCAGAATCCTACACTGTTCCATCCTGGGAAGATGCTACCTGACAGTTCCAAGTTACCCTGATAGCATCAATGTCTAGAACAGGACAGACACCTATCAATGAGCTTGCTCACCCCCTAGAAACTGCAGCTTTATTTCAATGGAAAGACAGGGTTAGAATATTTGACTTATATGGAAAGCAGAGGGAGTCTTGAAATTTAGTCCACATTCCCTAAAAGCTCCACTAAAACAATTATATATCATGGACCAGGGCACTTCAGATTCGTTTGAGTAGCCCTATGTTCTGTTGTGACCAAGCATGGGAGCCCAAGAATGAAGAAAGCAAATCAGGGAATGCAACATCTGGATCATTTCTCAGAGAGTCTGGAATCATTCCACTTTATTTCTTCAACTCAGTAGAATGAAGATACTGGCAGCTCTAGAGCAATGTATGCCATAGGTTATGGTCTTTGGAAAACCTAGGTCTAGAAGAAAGTACTGTGTCTACCTTTATCAGTAAGAGCAATGTCCTGAATCCATCAGGTTTGAGGGAATTTGTCCCCTTATGAACTTTGACTTCTGCTATCTGCATAGGCAGTTAGAAGGAAACTGAGTTTTCTATTTTTCCATGCTAATCATTAAAATTGACAATGCCTCTTGCTGGAAACCATCTTCCCTCCCATGCAAGTAGCTAATTTGAAGATAAATGTGTCACTACTGGACTCTTTTATGTATACACTGATAGGTTGGCCATTGCTGTGATTCAAAAGCTTTACAGTTGAATAGGATACCAGACCTCACTTTTCTAGCTCAATTGATTCCTTTTGTTTTTTCCATTCAAGCTAAAAGGATATTAGAAAGAAAGTATCCTTCTGTGCAGAACGGATTTCAGCTAACGCACTGGAGCTGCCAGATGGAATCATACTCTCTCTTTCTCTGACACAAAATTTCCTGTGTCTAAGAAGAACTGTCTAAGAGGGCTCCTCTGAAATGAAGAATGCGATCTCTGAAAACCCACAAGTTCCATGACAATGAAAATATAACTGTGTTTCAACTTGCAGCATAGATTCAAGGTCACAGAACCTATAGGCAAATGTGCCAAAGGGGCTATGGGCCAGTAGGCACGTGGATTGAAATGAAACAAAATAATGCTTTAAAAGGAGTTTTAACATTCAACACCCCCCCCCCTTTTTTTGTCTGCAAAAATGGGAAGCAGGAAGGCTTGGACATTTTCCAGGACAGCGTTCCTTCACAGTCAACAATTGGCTCTTAAACTTACAAACTATTTGGAGCATGTGTTTTCTTTGCTTGTTAGTTTTCCCACACTACAGATTTTCTAGATTTTGCTAATCCGAAGCCCTGGCTCATGTCTCTCTCGGCATCCTAGTGTATTTATTTCCTCCTCAGATCAAATTCCCTGTCTAAATTAGTACATTTTTTCCTGAAGAAAAAGACAACAAAACAAAACAAAAACAGGATAAAAATGGGTCAACATTGCAATATCTGAAAACATTCCTAATCATCCTCCATTTAAAACCATGCCAAAGTTATGTAAGAGAATGGATTTCAAAATCAAAATTACTTTGTATTTAAGTTTTAAAGTTATAATTCAAGTGACTTACTTGCCATTTCCTTAGTAATGGATGGATTCAGCAAGTAAGGGACAGAGAAAGTAAAAACTCGAATGAGTTTTCGTTTCTTTCTCTCCCCCTTCCATTCTTTATTATTTATTCTTGAATTTTTTATATACATATATATGATCTGTTAACATAGTCCCTATTATACCCCCATCAAAAGAGTTTTTCCTTTCCAGTCTTGGTTTACTATGAGAAAGACAAGGAGATAGAAAAGCCTACACTGTATTAGATGGGGAAGATGGAAGTAGGGTCCAGAGAACCCCACACGTGGCTACAAAGCTTCAGTGGTCCAAACCATTCTTCCCTCTGTGGAAGTGAGAGCTAGTGGGGAGGAAGTAGAATAGAGAACTGGAGTCTCTCACCCCTAGGGTGATGAACAGAGGACAGGAAACTATTCATGGGGCTTTTATTTTGAACTGACCACTGAAGCTATTTCCTCCACCCCCCCCCCCCTTTGGTTTTCAAAGAGAGGATTTTTCTGTATAGCCCTGGCTGTCCTGAAACTCATTCTGTAGACCAGGCTGGCCTCGAATTCTTAATGCTCTTCTTTGCTCTCTGAGGCATCCCTTGGCTATACAAGGGGGTTTCTAAGGACACCGAGTTCTGTCATAATCTCCTCCTTTCTCATGAGAACTTTGCCTGGACAGCCTTAGAATATGCTATATGGGTATCCTTGATTGAAAGAAGAATGAAGCATGGGATAGGTTTATACTTAACAAACTTCATGCTCATGGGTCTTTGAGTGGAGTACTTACAGTCCTTTCAGGAAGAATTGTAGTTCAATAGGTCAGATGGCTTTGATTTGTTTCCTAACTGTTTATTATAAGATTATTCTAACTTCATGTCCAATTATTTGTTATAATTTTTCAAGAGGATAGGTGTGAGTGAGGAACAAAAGGCTGGCTAGTTTTATGTCAATATGACACAAGCTATAGTTATCTGAAAGGGGCAAACCTCAACTGAGAAAATGCCTCCATTAGATCCAGTTGTGGGATGATTTTTTAAGCAGGGATTGATGGGGTTGGGCCCAGGCTGTTGTGAGTGATTCTACATTTGAGCTGGTGGTCCTAGGTTCTATAAGAAAGCAGGCTGAGCAAGCCATGGAGAGCAAGGTAGTAAGCAGCACCCCTTCATAGCCTTTGCATAGGCTCCTACCTGTAGGTTTCTGCCCTGTTTAAGTTTCTGTATGGACACGGACTTCCTTTGATGATAAACAATGATATGGAAGTGCAAGTCAAATAAAACCTTCCTCCACAAGTTGTTTAGGTCACAGTGTTTCATCACAGTAATACTAACCCTAAAAAAGGCAAAGAATATCCTGGTGGTCCTGATTAAATTCAAGTCCAATCGCAAAAAGATCCTACAGTGGAAGCAAAGGCTTAGATTTTTAGTTCCAGAAAATGATAATATAGTCATAGCACATCTATGTGAGAATGTTGCCTCTCATAGAACCAACAATGACACAGGGAATTTAAAAAATTCCTAACATTTAAAATTTCTGCATTCAGTTTTCTTATCATGTACAAATTACATGCTAAGGAGGATTGGGAATTTTTTTCTATAAAAGCAAACAAGAAAACTCCCAGTATTCATGAAACTGACTGTTCACAGACTAATATAATTGTGGAGCAAAAATTCTCAACATCACCCTCAGGTGTCGATCTTAATGGCTCATAAGCATGACCTCTCTCTGTCCTTAGTGAGCCGTGAGAGTCCTGTCTGTTATTGTGTTGACTATGGAGAAAGTTTTCCTCTGGTGTTTTTATACCCCATATTAGTACCTCCATTTGTTAGCTTTCTCTTACAGTATAAAAAAAAATCTTATTCAGGATAAATTAGCTTATAAAGAGCTGTTACTTTGGGCAGTTCCAATCAATGTCCTATTGATTGCTCTGGATCTGGGATAGCCTATCAGGTTATAATCATGTCGGAGAGTCAAATTTTTCACTTCTTTGCTGGGAAAGAGGAAAAAAGAATGATCTTGGATCTCAGCTGCTCACCTTCCCTCCAAGGACGTATCCACCATGATCAGAACATCTCTCACCATGCCCTGACTCCTGCCATCTCTCACGAGTACCAAGCTGATGCCTAAGCCTTTAACACGTGGGCTTTTGGCAGGGGCAGGGAGGGCACTGAAGATATAAGTTCATGGCAGCTGCTTGAGGGCTCCTCCTGTCCAGCCTGGAGCCTGTTCTAAACCATAATAATAATATTATTATTCTATGAAAAGATTCAAGGATGCATACTTCCAATTCTATTACATTTATAAAGCCCCTAAAATGTTTATGCTTTTCAAAATCATCAGAAGTCAAACAAGATGATGATTTGACAGGTAGTTTGTGATTGTTGTTTTTAGATTATTTTAAATTTTAGATTATTTAGATATTTTAGATCCTTTAGTTATTATTTTTAGAAATAACTGCGGTTATTTCACCCTTAACTATGAACAAAGGCTCTGCCACAATTGCTGACTCTGCTTCAAAGTAACAGAGGACATAATACATCAATAACATTTGTATTGAGCTCTGCTATGCCTTCAGCATTTTTTCATCACAGCAGCAACTCTGGCTAGGTTAAAGAAATCTTTTCCATGGAGTCATAATACAACAGTGGGCTCAAGACGTGCTATTTATTTATTTATTTATCTATCTATTTATTTATTTATTTATTGTCAGCAAAGAGCATGTCCTTAACTCCAGAATCTCTATTTCTAGAACCCTAATCCCATCAGAACTTATCAAGTTCTTCCTCAAAAACACTGTTGAATATTGGAATTTAGTAATGGGTTTAGAGAAGAAATCTAAAGCATGATGTTTGTGGCATTCCTGAGTCAAGAGTATTTATCAACAGTAATTTCTATTTTAAAAAATGTCTGGGACCATATGAGTTAATGAAAGAGAGCTGTTTATTTATTACATTGAGTCTCTTCATGTTCTCCCGTGACAAGGGCAGACATAAGACTGATCGCTTATCTCTTCTGTCTTTATTTTCACTGAAAGCAGTAACTCTTCAACTAATTTATATAGGTGCCCAAAGTGACATTTATTAAATATTTGTTCTATACATAGATACTTAAAATATCAGAGTAAGATACTGAGATGAATGTATTTATTTTAATAATATAAAGTCCCATTAATCAAAACAACGTAAGTCTGAACGTAGTGATTTCAAATAACTAAAGAAAGCCACAAATATAAAGTAATACAATTGTTATGGAACAAAATCTTTACATAATATATTTTAATGAATAATAATGAATAGAGTTACTAGTGATATGGAATATGAAAATTTCTCAAAGAAAAATTAAAATTAATATATTGATGATATGTTAAATGTCTCTCACAGGCAGAAATGTAGCTTGTTCTTGCTCTCACCGTTTCAAATTTGGGAACTTGCCATTTCATAATACTATGAATTTAAAATATATAACCTTTTAATTTTTCACATATAATGTGGTCAGTTTTCAAGTACAGGATGTTGAAAATATTGATAATTATCACTGGGCTCATTAAAACTAAATAAACTATATTTGTTTGCTCAAATCTTTGGATAGTTTTATTAAATTGAATGTCTCTTCTATGTAGCACCATATAAAATGAATATACCCTACGCTTGTGTCTATTCTCCATGGCACCTTCTACAGGTATTTTTACATATTTCCCCATGTTGTACAGGAGCCAGAGGCCATATAGGCTTTCTATAGGCATCTATACAGGGATAGACTATGCTACCCCTGAGTGCAGAGAAGAATTCTTAAATGCAGCATAGTCACAACCTTGTATTCTGCAAATCAAATTCTTGACATACTTCTCTAACTATCCAGAGGGTTTCCTTTTCAGTAGTTATAATGGGTTGATTACAGCAATGCTCTCAGTTATTAATCTCTAGCTATACTACTTTAGTAGGTTACTTTGCAGTCCTTTCCACTGAAGGATCGGGAAGTGTTTTTAGTCTTTAACTCTGAGCCTAGCTATGTGATTTAATTTGTCCAGTATGGTTTGATGGAATGTGCAGCAGGGCTATTTTGAGCCTAGGCCTCTAAGTGACTTTTGTGTTTCTATTGGCTTTTCAGCATTTCCATCATTCCTATGGTAGGAATTTTCTTGGAGGTCGAGAAGCACCATATTCAAGACTACCCACATGACAAGATCAACAAACAAGACTAAACCTTATATACAAGACTGCTTAGCAGATCATTACAATCTGTTCATTAAAATCAGAATCTTACTTTTATATGAGACTGAGATTTTTGTTCTTTTGTTATATAGCAAAACTAACCGATACAACCAGAAAGGAAAATTTATTATATTGAAAGTAGGAAAGTTTATGTGTTTAGTTTCTCAAAGTATACATTGCATATTCGAATCATTTTACGGTACTTGTTAGAGTGCAGCTGTATAATTTGCACCTTGGACACACTAAATGAATCAGAATCCTCAGTAACAGATATCTGAAAATTATATATATATATATATATATATATATATATATATATATATATATATGTGTGTGTGTGTGTGTGTGTGTGTGTGTGTGTGT
>LR751155.1:194123-211351 GCA_902729485.2 Mus minutoides
GGAGAGGGAGAGGGAGAGGGAGAGGGAGAGGGAGAAGGAATGCATCAAGGGAACTAACTGAAAAGAGGATGGGGATCAATAGGAAGATGATGGGGATACATAAAGGTAAAGAGTGCTAAATATGACAAAAATAGAAAACCACATTACATACATATATGAAAACATAACAATGAAAACTGTTACTTTTATAATTAGTATATGCCAGTTCAATGTTTATGAAAATAAAGTAAATAAAACAAATTTATTGATAAAATCTAATTGATCAGTTCTCAGAACTTCACAGCTGTGACTCACAGCTATAGCACAAGTTTGAAACCAGCTAGGGATACTAGAGACTCATATCAATAAATTGAAAAAAGTAAATAGCCAAATACATGTTTACCTATCTATCTACCTATGTATGTATCTATGTATCTACCTATCATCTGTCTGTCTCTCTATCTCATTTATTTTCATTCTATCTATCTATCTATCTATCTATCTATCTATCTATCTATCTATCTATCTATCTATCTATCTATACATTTATCATTTATTTATACCAATCATCTATGTATAGTTATATCATCTATGTAATCTTCCTATTATCTATCTATCTATCTATCTATCTATCTATCTATCTATCTATCTATCTATCTGCTTGTGTATCTAATCTTCCTATTACTTATCTATCCATCTATCATCAATCTATATCTATTATCTATCTATCTATCTATCTATCTATCTATCTATCTATCTATCTAATCTTCCTATTACTTATCTACCATCTATCTTCTATCTATATCTATCATCTATCCATTAATCTCCTACATACCTATCTATCATCCATCTATAATTATCTATCTATCTTTCAGAGCCTTCCATTCTTCTGTGGGTGGCATAACAACAATGTTTTTTAGAAATAATTAGGAGAGGGTTTGGGGAGATGGCTTAGTGAGTGAGAGTGTTTGCTGTGTAAGAATGAGAATCTGAGTTTGGATCCTTGCCACTCATGTAAAAGCCTTGGGATGGCTGCACATGTGGCTGGAACCTCATCACTACAAGGGGCTGAGATAGGAGGATTTCCAGAGCTTGCTTGTTGCCACTTAGGTCCAGGTTTAATAAAGGAATCTGTCTCAAGAGAATGAGGCAAGCAGTAAGAGAACCAGCGATCGAGTGTCTTTCTTCTGCTTCCATAATCTTTGCATAGTCATACACAGTATTAACTGCATGCATTTATAGTACACATAAACACATATTAGCAGAAAAAAATTCAAAGATCCTGAATACTTATCTATTTTGTGTATTAGTTATAAACAAACACCAACTTGTTAAAAATTAAAAAAAAAACCCTAAAGAATGGTTTAAGATCCAAAGACTTTGTTTATCTCATGCATAAAATCCTAAACATCTTCTTCATACATGGACAATTCTCTAACTATGCATAGTGAGATCTTTTTTCCCTTCGGGTTGTGCTGTTCTTAATGTGTTGCTTACAAGTTCACTGAACTCATTTTGCAGAAAGCTTATGGAATGGAAAAGTTGCATATATGAGATATCTGTACCCTACCTCCCCCCAATGTTTAACTCTGTGCCTAATCTGTGTGGTTATCTAGATTGTATCTGGCTTATTGAAAACTAAGCAACTAGCATCCACATACAAGTGAATACATATCATAAAAATCTGGGTTTAGGTGGCCTCATTCAGCATGATTTTTTTTTTCTAGTTTTAACGATTTACCTCTGGGTGTCACTTACATTTTTTTAACAGCAGCGTAATATTCTATTGTGTAAGTGGACCCCTTTTCTTTACCCATTAATCCACTCAAAGGCATCTGGTCTGTCTCCAGTTTCTGGCTATTACAAATAGAGTAGCAATGAACATGGTTGAGCATATGTCTCTGCAGTGTGATGAAGTACCTGCTTGTCCTAAAAGTTACACACTTAGTTTCTGCTCATATTTTATTGAGAGAATTCAATCATATGGCCACATGTAACTGGGAAGAAGATTAAGAAATGGTCTGGAAAGGTTGCTCAACAGTTAAGAGTAATGACTACTCTGTTCTCAACACTCACATGATGGCTCACAACCATCTGAAACTCCAGTACCAGAAAATCTGATAGCCTCTCTGGCCTCCATGGGCAACAGATATGCATGTGGTTCACAGTCATAAATGAAGGAAAAATATCCATATTTGCAAAAGAAATGAAGTATGGAAGTGCATTTTTAAAAATGGTTTATTTCCAGTAAATAGAAACAGACAGGTAGAGTTCCTTTGCAAAATATCTGCCTCCACTACCTAGCACTAAATTATTTTAACAAAAGGATTCCATACCATAAAAGCATATATTTTTAATTCAATTTTGGTTTTTAAGCTGTGGATGTTAGGTAAGTATTACTTAAACGTTTAGAAATTCCATATTTAAGTACTTTAAAAATTAATCTTTACTATGACTAGGAGTCATTATTTTAATTTGTCACTGTTTTGTATTCTGTATTTAACTTTCCTTAGAAGAATAAAATACTGTTTCATTTATTACACACACACACACACACACACACACACACACAAATTAGAGTTTACTAATTTATATATGCATACAATGTACTTCGATTATATTCACTTCTTGTTTCTTCCTTCACTGCTCTAGGCCCCTCCTGTGCCCCTCTCACATCCACATATGCAAAAATATAGAACATCCAATGGAATGTGGGCAGCCTATCATGAGCCGCACTCCTTAAGTGAGTGGACTCTTCTTGAGTAGCCATGAACTCTAAGAGATCCTCAGTTAGTTAGGGGGAGGTTTCATGAGCCTGTCTTTCCCTGTGTAGGCAGCCATAGCTGCTATAAGTACATGAGTACAATTCCTGGGACACGTTCAGAAGACACTGCTTTGTAGCAGACCCTTGTCTCTTCCAACCATGCCATCATCTTCTGGGATATTCTTGAGCAGATTTGATATAGACGTACCATTTATGTGTGAGTGAGTACATTTCCGCTGCTTAATCCCTGTACTTTGGCCAGCTTTGACTCTCTGTATTGAATCGTCCACTACTAAATGAAATTTCTTTGTTGAGAAATGAGAGCTACACTAGCCTGTGGGTATAAAAATAGGTATTTATAAGGCAGTTTGATACTATGTTAATTTACCAAATTAACAATGGATTGTTCTCTAGTGTGCATGAACTCACCAACCTAAGGTTCTTGGCCAGGTTTTCAGTACCAGACATAGATTCCCTCCTGTGGGGTGGGTGGTAAACCCAATTAGAAAACTGATTTTTTTTATTAGTTTGTCTTAGTTGATTACATACTACTTGGGGATGTCTCCTCCCTTAATTTAGGTTTTAAAGTGCAAAAGAGAAAATACTAAAGATGTGATAAGTGATAAGGTCATATAGTCCAGACTACTCAACCCCATGGTAGTAGAAAGAGAGATAATTTAAATACATTGAAGTTGCCTTTTTTAAAAAAGCAGAAAAGTAAACAAACAAGAAAACAGGACCGGCTATTTATAGTCATTGGCTATTCTCTGGATTTGGGTCATGAGTCAAATAGTGTGCTGACCCTAGTTGAAAATTTACTATGGCTGCTTACCTTGTCTGTTTTGCACATGGACTTGGGCTTTTTCTAATTGTTGTGGTAATGAGTTGAACCTTCTCATGTTTATCTTCATGAATTCTAACTGTATCTTTTGAGGAGGATGGGAACTATGTATAATCTTTCTGGCTATCTAGTTGTGTGTCTTTGTAAAATTTGCTCAGTGTAAGAGCAGGGCTTGAGAAAAAAAGATGAGGGCCAACTGAGAAATTACAAAGCATCTTGATTAACATCATTCAACTGCAAATGGGCATAATCCCAATTTAAAAAAATATATAAGTCAATGCCCCCCCCCAAAAAAAAGAGTATTATTTTTCTCATATAAGTAAAGAAACAAAAACTAGATGTCCAGGCAGAGCAAAGCAAAACAGTATTTCTAATTTCATACTCTGGGCTTTTCTAAAAAAAGTGCTTTTATTTTTTAATTCTTCATAAATTGTGTGCAATATATTTTGAATGTATTCACTATCCCCCATCTCCTCTTATAACTGCTTCTCCTTCTCTACCCATACTATTTTGTGAACATACTTTGATTTTTACCCATCAACATCAATTTGTGTGGTATCTTGGTTGAGGCTATACCAGACTACCACCCACTGAGAGGCAGAGATAACAGAGATTATGTGTTCTTTCAGTGTCCTGGGATTAGGGAATCCGCATGACCAGATTAAAGTGTGGGGCCTTTCCTCTGTTTACTAATGACAGTCCTCTTGCTTGTGTCGTTCAGGGAAGGAGAGCAAGTCAGAGGAGGAAAGGTAGGAGTCTCTTATGGAGTGGGGCAACATCATCCCAAGAGACTCACTCTCACAATTTCATTTCAAAGAAAGGCCCCAACTCTAAATACTATCACTGAGAGTTCGGCATAAGAATTTCAGAAAGACACAAACATTTAGGTTAATGAGTTTCAAGGGATTTGAGAATAGTCTTCAACACCCCTTGGCTTAGGTATTATATAGTTGGCTCGTATATTTTCAAAATCAGTGTTTCAGCAAAGGAATCTTCTTTCAGCTGAAATCAAGTGGCGTTTCTTCTACCAGATTGTTAAAGGAAGGAAGGCAATGTGTGCACTGTTATCCTTGAGAGGCCCAGAATAAATTTAGTCCTTCCTCAAGCATACGGCATAGAAATATGGCAGAGGAGGGTGAGCAGAGAAAAATTATCTGTCCTGTAGCAAACTGTGGGAGTGAATAATGAGAGGACAGAAAAGCCAGTGTCAAACACGCATGGTAAATCAATGAGTTCATTTTTCACAGACTTCCCAATAAACTGTGGGTAAGTACATTTTGAAAGATTTGTAGTTGAACCTGTGCAGCCGGGTGATAGAGAAAAAATCACAAAATGATTATAAAGATGAGTTCTGTTTACCACTCTAGTTGGCAGCATGAACCTGGGAGAGCAGGGTCCAATTTGAGGCAGACTAAAGTCTCATGCAACAGCCAACTTTATTCAGAGCAGGAGACAAATTTATATTCTGAAGGTTAGAATGAGTCACCTGAGTAAGGTTGTATAATCACTAGGACAGGCTGTACATGACAAGAACATGTTTCTCCACAGAGGCAGATGAATAACAATGCTCAAAGTAAATTCACACCTATCTGCTACACCTGGGAGGAGCATAGAAACACATTGCAAGAACAATTCTTCTTTGTGAAGGAACAGGGATTTCGAAACTCTCTTCCTCTTTACTTGGAGTTTTCTCAGAAGATCTCAGAAATTTCTCACACGGCTTCATTCATGGACCGTGTTCTGACAGGTTCAACACTCAAGGATGCTAATTTTTAATAATAAATTAATTTAGTTAACAACTAAGAGCAAGAATGCACACACACACACACATACACACACACACACACACACACACACACACACACACACACATATATATTCATATCTCTGTAAGATGTCAAATGAAAATTCTCTACTGGAAAACACACTCCTCTGAAACATAAATACTGCAAAATATAGGCAAAATGTGTGTGTAATGCTGACAAAATATCAGTCTTAATAAAAGCAAATAAAGATGTATGTATAATTCAGATTAAACTTGTTCCAGTGGTTACGTAGTCCAGATGTTCACATTTATTCCCTGCTTGTTAATAAATATAGATCTGGAATTAGCTGAACAATTTGTTCCTTTTCATTTTATTCTATGCTTGTGGCTATGTGTGCCAAGCTTGCCTTCCTAGAATACTATGTCATTCTTATATTCTGCAAGGGAATAACAGCCAACAGATGGTGGGAGTACAAAAGCATGAAGCCCAGATGCCAGTATTTACAAAACTTCATTTCTAATGAGTGAGGTTGAATGCCAGTATATGTTGCACAGTGGTGAGCACGGAACAATATTTGGATTTAAGTTGGAGTTGGGTATTGAAGCTGTTCTCTAGGACTCGAATTGTTGCCCATTTAAATTCATAGCAAAATAGACAGAGATAATGTCAATCCATCACATATGTTTGCTGGTATGTATTACGAATCACGAAACTCGTGAATTGTGGTTAAACAGTTATCATAAAGCTGCATTTATAAGCTGACGTTACTTAACAAAACAACGTGCGGTGAGATCGGAGAGCCTCAGCGTGTCTTTCTATGATGCCTCTTGAAGCAGTATGCTTGTGCCACGATGAGTGACGTGCCCTCATTCCATGAGGGCTTGGTGTGAAAATTCTGCAGGCATTCTGTGAAGTTCTGTGCACTAAATACAACATTAAAAAATGACACACAAAAAAACAAGTTCACTGAGAAAATAGCTGCTGTGGCATCTAGGGGGTGCTTACTATGATTGGAGACTTTCAAACTGGAGAAGAAATGTAGAAAGCACAAGGCTTTGACATAAGCTTTCCATATGGTTGACTTTGTGAAGGCAATAGGGACAGATAACCTGTCAACATAAACTAAAAACATTCTGCTCTTTGAGTTGATTCATGACAAGAGGGACTTTCTTGAAAACCTGCCAGTTTCCTGTGCTGGACATGCATGGTAAGTAGGAATAGTTAAGACAATAGCAGATAAGTGTAATAGTCTGTATGTTTATAGCCACAATGGAAAGTGTGATTAAAATGTACCTACTACTTTTATACTTTAGGGGAATAATCATTTCTTCAGGCAGTTTCTATGGTCATCACACTCTTCATTCCGCTAATCAATGAAACCCAAAGGCTAATTTGTCAATGATCATAAAATAAGTGGCATCCCCAAATCTCTACAAAAATCTTCAGTTCCAAAATTATGCATGTTCTGAGTAAGTCTTTTTAAAGGGAGAGCGTACTGAGACAGAAGGCTATGGGTGTAAATGCTGAATGTGTTACAGAATTTTATGTATCTGTGTCATTAACAGACAACCTTTTCAATCATGAAGTTTTCTTCTGCTCAGGGAGCAGGTAAACAAAACAAGATTATTTCTCATAGTGATTCATGATCTATAAGGAAAACTTAAGATTAGATCTTAGCACAGAATTCTAAGATAGGGACTCCTAGAAGAGGTGGGGTAAGATGATACTTAAGTGTTGAGAAAGAATGATGTGTACAGCAACCATTTGGAAAGAATGCCAAGACTCAGAAATGTAGTAAAATGCTTCAAGGAAGAAAGAAAATTGATCCTTTTAAAATATGAAAAACTTCTACCCCTGAAATGCAGGCAGTGAGGAAGATATTTCCATAATACAGTGAATAAATCCAGAGAAAATGGTAGAAAACAGAAAGACCAGCTGTAAGTTAAGATGTACAGATCATATTCTAAGTCCAGGATACTCATATATGTGAAGGATGTATTGTATTGATTACTGCTCCTGTTGCTGTTATGAAGTATCTTGACGGGAGCAACTTAAAGGAGGAAGGGCTTATTCTGGTTCACAGTTCAAGGGCACAATGCCTACGCCAGTGAAGTCATGGCCGCTCACAGTCAGAAAACAGGTGGTGAATGTGAACACCTGGCTTTCTCCTGTGCGTTTAGTTCTGGACTCAAGCTCATGGGATATTTTTGAGCACAGTTACAGCAGGTCTTCCTACATTCATTAGCCTAATCTAGATAATCCATTACAGATATGCCCAGATAAATATGTGATGGTTAATATAGTTAACTTAACAAGATCCAGAAACACCTAGGAGATATGTACTAAAGATTGCCTATGATTGAGTGGGAGAAAGAAGCTGTTGTAATATTGGAAACTGTAACAGTGCAGGTGGAGTGATAAGCATAGGCTTAATACAAAACAACCTTATATACAGTAAAACAACCTTATATACAGTAAAACAACCTTATATACAGTAAAACAACCTATATACAGTAAAACAACCTTCTTATATACAGTAAAACAACCTTATATACAGTAAAACAACCTTATATACAGTAAAACAACCTTATATACAATAAAACAACCTTATATACAGTAAAACAACTTTCTTATATACAGTAAAACAACCTTATATACAGTAAAACAACCTTATATACAGTAAAACATATATGTTCAATCCAGTGCATTTTGACACACAGTTTTTCGACACTTTGGGGGTCTGTATCACCAGTAAATGAGAAAGAGCTCTTGAATAACAAAAAGACAGTTTATAAAAATGAAACTAATACGTGAAGGCAAACATTGAGATTACAGAATGGGGAAAAGAAGAGACTAGAAGGACAGACAGAAAATGCTAGGACAGTATCTTGGCACTGTGTGTGTATTGTCATAGAAGGCCAAGGCCCAGTAACAAAAGCAGCATTTATTTCACACAGTTTGCAAAATCTATTTATAATCATTTCTTAAAGCTGATTTATTTCATTTTATATGTACGATGTTTTACCTACCTGTATGCATGTATCCCATGCATGTTACTGGTAACTTCAGTGGTCGGAAAAGGGCACTGGTTTTTCTGGAACTGTCGGGACAGATGGTTATGAGCTGCCAGGTGGCTGCTGGTCCTTTGTAAGAGCAAGTACTTATCCATCTTTCCAGGCCTTTTTTGCATGCTCCTGTGAATGCATTGTCATTATTACCTCCCAAATATCCCACAATCAATGTGTAATTAGTAATGTGGCATATAATACTTGGTAAGATACAAACATTCCGGTCATAACATAGACCCAGTGGGTCAATTCAAGTTCAAAGCACAAGCTTATTAGCTCTAATTTGTCTGTCTAAAACTTGAAATAAAATCTTAAACTTTTTCAGCATTGACATAATACTACAAAGGGAAACTTGTACACTTGAGTAAGTGTGAGGGGTGTCGAATTACCTGCAGACTATATGTGCAGGGTGTACATAGAATATAAATAAATTTTGTGTTTTCATCTTTGAACTATGTCATTATGTAAATGAAGATATGATTTAATTGCTTTCAATATTTAAAGTACTTCTGGACCTAAGCATTTCTGTTAAATATGTGTCTGGGCCAGTACTACAGCTTTGCGGCAGAGCACTTGTCTAGCATTTGCAAGGGTATGAGTAAAATTCCCAGAGCCACTGCAAAAGAAATAGCTAATTGTATGAACATTTTATAGATGGAAAGAGCAATACGCTTATGCTCCATAATGCTTCATGAGGGAAGATGCAAATTTGAAAGGAGAACAAATTGACCAGTATAAGTTTTTCCTTTGGCATACTGGTCATAAAGAGACAGTATTATAGAACATTAAAATCCAGAGAGGAAAACTCATTTTTTTTTTTTTTTGCTAAAATTCTATATCCAGTCAAGCTATAAATAAGAGTGAGTATAAAAAGAACACATTTTCAATAGGCATATTCTCAGAAACTTTGCCTTCTACACCTCTCTTTGAAGTTTTGGAGAATACTTTGAGCAAAATTAGTAAGATAAAGGTATGTTTTGTATGCAGTAGGTCAAGCTCAATGAAATAAGAGAACAATCTAACCAGGCACTGTTGGGGATTGGTTCTAATGCTTTGAATTAATTGGGAATCAGCGTGTTCAAACGCTATGNGCGCAGGGGGAACTAGTTAGTTCATGTTATTCTTCCACCTAGAGGGTTGAAGACCCCTTCTGCTCCTTGGGTACTTTCTCTAGCTCCTACCTTGGGAGTCCTGTGTTCCAACTAATAGCTGACTGTGAGCATCCACTTCTGTGTTTACCAGGCACTGGTATAGCCTCCCACAAGACAGCTATATCAGGTCCCTTTCAGCGTTATCTTGCTGGCATATGCAATAGTGTTTATTTTTGGTGGCTGATTATGGGAAGGATCCCTGGCAGCCGCAGTCACTGGTTGGTCCATCCTTTTGATACAGCTTCACACATGATCTCTGTAACTCCTTCAATGTGTGCAACCACGGGCTTCCGTAGAAAACACATCCGAATGACTCCCAAAGGCTTATGTTGTAATATTCCCCTTAATGGAAGGATTAACTCCATTCTTTCCTGTGGATTTAAGGAAAGGTGAGGGACAACAGCCCGGCTCATGGCTTCTTTAGTCTTCCTATCCTTAAGTCTGTGCTTTGATCCTAAATTCTTAAGAAGTATTTATTTGATCGTTGGAAATGAGTGTTTCAAGTGTTTTTAGAATAAGCATGTTTGTTTTAAAATAGTTCTTTGGCTGTGAATTAGCAGTATATTTTCTTAACTATAAGATTTTAGCAATCATTCATTATGAATTGCTTTTAATTCATTAATAATGAATCATTCATTATGAATATACTTTTAAAAAGTTTATCAACTCAATGATTTCTTAGTAATATTAGAAAACTACAGACATTGGAAAAATATATGGAAAGGGTAACTGGAAAGTATGGGTTACCTTTGATGAAACCAAACTCAGGCTGATAACTGATAGAAGAGAACATTGTGTTAGTTGTTTGATGTGTGCCTCAGTGGGTATTTATCTTATTTGTTTGTTGTTTTTTATTGCTAGGCAACGACGATATTTATATAATTGCATCACTGGTTTTATTATTATGTTCTGGAAACTTTGATAATAAAACGAGAACTCACTTTGTGCACTAAACTTAATTCTGAACAATTTTAGTTAAAAATTTTTTGGAAGAATCATGGAAGCAGCCAGCCAAGAACTAATAAATATCTCATGGACAATAAATTGCATAAGATTTGAATATAATCTGTTCTTAGTTAGCAGCAAATAATTATTCAGTGTTTTGGATTTCCATTGACCATACACTAAAGCTATTTTAATAGTTATGAATGATAAACCACATGAATATAAACTAACACTTATACTTCTGAATAATTGTTGGTTGGAATACCTTGTATAAAACCTAAGAGGATATGATTCTTATTATTTAAGATTCTTTCTGCCATTTGTACCAAGTGGTTAATATTATTGGCACACTTTATATTCTGGAGCCCTGATATTGCACAAGTGGGATTGGCACATTCTTGTGTCCTAGCTAATAATAACACTCATGGCCTGCAACTGTGGAAACACGGACTTGACAGAAACCCAAGAATGTCTACATCGCTGAGGGACCAAATGAAGGAACATGCAGATTCTGAGTAAGGATATTTACTTTTTAATAAAATAGTATGATTGTTTTTAATCTGGACTTTGAGTAAGTATTTAGGCATGTGACATTTGCCCTTGTATCAATATTTTCTATTTGAAATCCATTTTGATTCGCTTGCACCCCCAGTCCACAGATCCTTTTCTTCCATTTTGACCTCTTTCTTCTTGACCTGTCAGCTTCCATTTTTAATCCTTGTACAGAAAATGTATTGGCAAACAAATCTTTCCTTAATGGATAACAAGATGGAGACCATCCAGTGTTTATTTAAGGATGATGTCTGATTAAACTATTCCTTTAACAGGCTTCAGCATATTTGATAGAATTAATTTATTACACAGAATATAATTATATATGAGCTTAAAATATTAAAGAGTCACATAAATGCCAAATGGTTATGTAATGGAGAAAACAAAGGCCTATCTTAGGATGCTAGCCTTTACTAATATGTATTAACTGTATTTTTGTGTCTCCTCCTGTTATAGTATCAAAGTTTCAATTTTTGTGTATTATGGGGAAATGTAATTTGAAATTATCCTAGTTAAAATAAAATACAATATTTTACTATTTCTCTATAGCCACATGATTAACCTAAAATCATGAGATGAATAAGAAAATATTGATAATTTGACTTAAAAAAAGAAGACAGTGCTAATGAAGATTATTTTGCCTATTAATTAAATACCACCGAAGAAGTCATCAAAGAGCACATTTAATTTCTGCAACCCTTTAATAATGTTGTAAACTCCTGTCTTTCATTGGAGAGCAAGGCCACTCCTCATGTGCCCTCCTTGCACAACACATATGATTGCGTATTGGCATTTACAATGTACTGAACATATCCATGTTAGGGATGAGATGGTCTCAAATACACCTGACCTCATAACTACTATTATCTTTCTTCAATTTGTGAACCAACCTTTAAAAAGTTTATGCTGTTGCTCAGTATGGAGGGTCTATTTGCACCCACACTATGAGGTCATTTATAAATTTGCAGCTTCATCTAGAAGGAATTATCTCTAGACTTTTGGCTTGGCTATGCTGGTCTGCATCAGGTGCCCCTAACCTCAGAAATAAAGATAGTCAATAGTGCCTTTATACAATGGACATTTTATGTACCAAGCATGGGATTTTTTTTGTCTTATTTTGCTCTTAAAATCTGTTTTGCATTGTGTAATTAACCCTAATGTAAGGAATTTCTTCAAATGAATTATTTTTAAATAATTAAAAAGAAAGTTTAGTTAACTAAGATCATTACAAAACTTGTCCAAGATCTTGAAACCACTGCTAGATTTTAGAGAAGCCGTATCATAGTAGAACACATTCCATCAGGGGACAAAAAAGATTTAGATAGCTTTAATTCATGTAATAAGTTCAAGAGACAACATCTACTAAGTCCTTCATAAAATAGGTGGCGAAAGAAAACAAGAAAGAGGCAGATGACCTGTGTGTCCTTTAGTCCCCAAACTGCTGTGGACCTTTTAAGTCTTTAATTATTTTTCTAAAAGTTTCTGAAACATTGGTAAGATAATTTTATTTTATTCTTTGATAAGTGAGAGAAATAACATTTTAATAGAGTAGTGAAAGGTCAACCATAGGCAGAACTTTTCCATCCTTTAATTGGAAAATTCAAGTAACATAAGAAAAAACTGAATTATGCAGAAGAGTAAAATCATTTCCAGTTTTGTGTCTCCAATTTTTATCTGCTTCGAAGGCAGTTGGTGGGTGAAGGAACACAGCCTTAGTCCCTGTCTGAACAACAGGACAAAGGGAGATTGAAAGAAGAAACAAAGAAAACAAATACAGCGCAAGCTTTCCTTTGTGCAGTGGAGCAATCTTGCTAATAGTAATTCCGTCTGGCCCTAAATCAAAGGAACTAGATAAGCAGTCCCTCCCACTACCCTGGGAAAAGGCAGAGTGGATTGATTTTGCAATCTTCTCAGAAACTACTATGGGAATGGTGAGATTACGAATGTGGCGAAGGTTAGGTCAGCTCCAGGTCAGCCATTACTTTGCAGAAACCTTTATTAAAAACCTACTATGTGCCCCGTCTTGGCTTAGGAACAGAAAAGGCAGTTTCTGAACATGTGAGGTTCAGAGGCCATTGTGGTAAGATGCACAGCTAGGTGACAGTGCAACAGGACTAGCAGTGGAGTTTGGGTCGGATAAGGGATGAACCACCCAGACTGGGATTTGTGAAGCTCTTCCGACAGCAAAACTATGGGTGGTTCCTGAAGAGTAACAGAGGTGGCAATGTAACAGGGAAACAGATGTTGGGAAAGAGGGAGAGGCATTGCTATTTGGACACATGGGGCTGGGGGCAGAGTCTACATAGAAACTCAGAAAACCATGGTAACAACAACAGCAACAAGAACAAATGGCCACCACCAAGCTTCAAATGTATCCTACACCACATCGGCTTCATGTGTCATCTTACTAACATTCACAACAGTTGACTGTAAGACATCACCCACATATCTAGTAACAAGGAGGCCAAACTCAGAGAGATAAAGTAACTAGGTTATGGTCAATAAAAATTCAAAATTTTCTAGGATCCTGTTATTAGTGTAGTTATTTAACACAGCAGTGTAATTTTTAAACTCCAGAAAACTTAGAATGTTTCTTGGTTAGCAGTAAGAATGTATACACAGATTTCTCTCTCTCTCTCTCTCTCTCTCTCTCTCTCTCTATATATATATATATATATATATATATATATATATATATATATATATATATATATATATATATATATATATATATCTCAAGATATATATATCTTGTTTTCCAAGACAGGGTTTCTCTGTGTAGTCCTGGCTTTCCTGGAACTCTGTAGACCAGGCTAGCCTCGAACTCAGAAATCTGCCTGCTTCTGCCTCCCATGTGCTGGGATTACAGGCATGTGCCATCACTGCCCGGCCACAGATCTGTTTTTTGATACAAGGATTCACTATGTAGCCTAGAGTGGCTTCCAACATAAGATCCCTCTGCCTTTCTGAGTGTTCAAGTTTGCTTTCACACCTGTGGGTGCATACATAGCTTTTCTTGCAAAGAAAAGAGTAGAAAGTAAGTTGAGCTCAGAGCTGGGATAACCCAGAAAAAATTTCAAAGTAACTAAAACTATGTAATGTAGATTGAAGGAAGCAAGCACTCCCTATTCACCTTATTGGTTAGGTCAACCTGCTTTTTCTTAGTATGCTTAGAGACCTTCAATGGACAGAGGCAACATATCTGATACTGCCATTCCAAAGACTCTCTGGACAAATATAAATTGGAGATATCTTCAGCTACAGTATTTGCTGAGTGGATCTAATAGTGGCAGTACCAACATCTGAATTCATAGAAAATTCAACTCACATTAGATAAAAAAGTACATTAAATAAATACACCATAACAACACTATTGACTTTGATGATATACATCCAAAAATGGCCTGTCAGTTTTGCCAATAACTCTGCAAGTTCACTATTAGCCACAAGATCAAAATATCTCTAAGCTATTCTGTTCACATACACACTACATTTGCAAGTTGTCTTTCTTTTTAAAAGTCACTGAGACTGATAACGCCACACAGTGAAGCTAACCAGTTTAGAGTTTTGAAAGTCAAGGCTATTGTTTAAAGACTATTTTCTAATTATTCGATGATTGTGGGTTTTGTCTACTCCAATGTGATTTTTAAGTAGTTGTACAGGCACGTCTTTCTTCTGAAAGATGCTCTTCATCAAGCTATCCTGTAGCTATCCTGGGGAATTTGTTTATCATGCCATTGTGTTACTATACCAAGGAGAGGTGGAGAAGACAGGATGTGTGCATAGATGTTAACACATACAAGCTAGCTTCAAGAAGGTGAGTGCAGGGCAGGCATTGAGATGTTCACCTAATGTCCGATTGTGCTGGTCATTTTATTTTTTATTTAATGTCAACTCAAACTAGAGTCACTTGGGCAGTTGGACCCTTGATTGAGAAGCTTGACCTCATCAAGTTGTGGTGTAGGGTAGACTACAAAGCATTTTCTTGATTAATGATTAGTGTGGGAAGACCCAGCCCACTGTGGACAGCACCATCCCTGGGCAAGTGGTCCTAGAGGTATAAGAGAAGTAGCTAGCTGAATGAGATCTTGGGAATCAAGCCAGAAAGCAGCATTCCATCATGGTCTCTTGATTTCAGGTTCCAGTTGTGAATTCTTCCTCTAGCTTCCTTCCATGATGGGGTGGGATCTGAGAGTTGTAAGTGGAAATAAAACATTTTCTCCCAAAGTTGGTTTTGGTCAGGGTTTTATTAACTGTAATAGAAAGCAAAGTAACACACCATCTAACAATTTTTTTTCTATTGTCTTCAAAACTCGCCCCAACCCCATCTTTAGCTTTGAGGATTCTTTAGGATAATTTAGATTTCTTTCCTCATTTTCTGGCCTGGTTTTCAGGACTCTGATTCCCAAGAGCCTACTTGCTCCATCTGCTTTCTTCCTTAAGTTCTCAATACTCGGCTCTTATTTCCCCAACATAGAGAAGATATTCTTTAAGACCCATTGTTAAAAAGAATAGGATACTGGGAGAAAAATCTGTGCTTGTCCAAGTCTTTGCACAAAGATCATCAGATGAATTGGAATACTTTATCTCCATCTCCCTGCCAAGTTCAGAAACAGAGATTTAACTTGGACTTACTAATTTACTCTATAAAGGCCGTCCTTCCATCCATCCATTCGTCCATAGGATATTTATCTATTCAGCTCCTATGATGTACCAGACATATTCCATGTAGTATTGATGGAGATTCTAACAGCAGAGCCTTCTCATAGCTCTTACTATCTCGTTACAAATTCGAGCTGAATATTTTCCCATCTTAATCACTCTCTCCTGTCGCCCTTGATTGTTTTCTCTCCAGTTAATCTCTTCTTTGCACATAATAGGTCAGCATTGTGAAGTGCTACTCTGTTAAGTAGGACGGGTCTTCTTGAAATCAGGAAGGGCATCTTTCGACAGAGATAGGATACTAACAAGACCTTTAAAGGTAAACAGCGCTGCTAGTTTAAATCCCCACTGTAAGCATCCATACAAATTCTTTGAAGCAACCCCGGGGTGCTGTCAAATGTCTGGATCTTCAGAACTTCACATTTCAGCAGCCTTTCCCACGCTCTTACAAATATTGATCATGGCCTGGTTTGCTTGATCAGAACCGTTCTTTTGACCAGTAAGAGAATGTCTGTCTCAGTTATCAACAACTCTACAGTTCCTACTGTTTGAGGACCTTGGCAAGTTTGGGGGACATAAACCAGACTTCTACCCTTAACCCTCCCCTCCCCCCATGAGTTGTTCACTAGTCAAGATTTACCACTTGCTCTGTGGCAAGGAAGAAGGCCCTTGGGACAAAGGACCTTAGGTGAATGAATACGGAGTAGGGAAAGATACACACACAGCGAAAATTGTCAGTAAAACAGAAGATAGGGAAGAAGAGAAGCAAGCTTACAAGCTTTCTTAGGACCCAGAAGAAAAAAAAAGTTCCTCCTGCACACCACTAGTGACGGTCACATGACCCCCGTCCTCATTTCAATATGGTTGAACCAAAGCCTCAGAGCAACAGCGCCACCTTCTGGACGGAAGTGCACACACTTAGAGAACAGTTCCTACGTTTGAGACAGAAGAAAATGAGCACCTCTGACATGGATCTCAATGCCATTGGGAAGTAATTTCAGTGTTTTCAGTCTGGTCTGAAGATTATTCCCTTATAAGCAATTCTTAAAATTTTGTTGAAACCACAGGATTTTGAATGTTTATTCTTAAACCTTCAGATAGTATAATGGCCGTGGTTTATAAACATGCTCTAGTTTGGGAATTATTAAGCAATATAACTGAGCAACTCAGCCCATCACTTATTGTTTATATCATGTTTATGTGTGTGAAACAAACATGAAATAATACAATGACGTCATGCTTCAGCTTAAAACTGAGCTGGTTTGTCTTGTTCTTGTACATTTTTTTTTTTTTTTTTTTTGATTAGAGCAAGGCTCTTTTTCTCTCAACACAAGTTTAATGTAAATATCTTTGGTAAAGGGCCTTTTGTTTGTTTACTTTTGGGGGATACTAGAGATGGGCCCTGAGACCCAGACATTTTAGATGTGTACTCTACCGCCATACCACATCCCCAGTGTAAGCAGCCTTCTGGTCTATTTTCACTGCTTTTCTGTGTATTAA
>LR749896.1:0-47500 GCA_902729485.2 Mus minutoides
TCAGGCAAATACTAGAGACCAAAATTATAAAGACAGGGATGTTTTAAACAGAGAGAATAACCAACTGACTATCTTCTACTAAGTGAACTTGTGAGCATTACAATATTCTTAATGTGGTTCTCAATTGCCCTGGGTTAGATACACAGGAATTAAACATAAATTCTAAAGAAATAAAACAAGGACCATGAAGCCAGATCAGTAATCTTCAATCCTTCATGATTCCTCCTTTCTTCCAAATTCAACCCTCCAGTCTCATACACAGCTGCTGTAGCCTCCTCTTTCTTTCTTTCTTTCTTTCTTTCTTTCTTTCTTTCTTTCTTTCTTTCTTTCTTTCTGTCCCAATCTCTAGTGCAGTACACTAATCTGCTACAGCCCTCAGAGCTTTTTCTCAGCTGCTAATTACCACAGGCTTGCCCTAGAAGCACATTGGCCTAGAAAGCAGGTAAGGATCTTCAGACATTGATTATTCCTCCTATTCTTCACTTTCCATTGCCCAGTCTCATCCACTCGGTAGCAGAGTAATGGCCAGACACCACCATTCTGGAAAACTTGCAGGCTATAGAATGAAAAATTATTTTTATCACCCTCACATCTGAAAAAGTGCTAATATCCAAAATATATTTTAAAAACAAAAAATACTGCACATGAAAGAAAAAAACAGCAAATAATCCAATGAATAAATACATTTCTTAATAGAGATACTCAAATAGCTGAGACAAACTTAAAGAAATCTTTACCATCCTTAATGATCAAGAAAATGAAAATCAAAACTACATTGGGATATCATCTTTTATCAATGAGAATAGCCAAGATCAATAAAACAAGACAGCTCATTATGATAACATGTGGAGTACTGTGAACACTCATTCAATACTGGTCTAAATATAAATGTTAATAGCACAGCATGGAAAACAGTGTAGAGGTTCTTCAGAAAAATAGAAACCTATATATCTCAACATCCAGCTATATTACTCTTCAACATATAAACAAAGGATTTTGCAATTTACTGGTCAACCATGCTCATTGCTGCTCATTGCTGCTCTATTTTTAATAGCCAGAAATTGGAAATAATCTTGATGTTCCTCAATGGATAAAGAAAATGTGGAACATTTATACAATGTAATATAACTTAGCTTTAAAAAATAAAAGCTAGCCGGGCATGGTGGCACACGCCTTTAATCCCAGCACTTGGGAGGCAGAGGCAGACAGATTTCTGAGTTCGAGGCCAGCCTGGTCTACAAAGTGAGTACCAGGACAGACAGGGCTATACAGAGAAACCCTGTCTCAAAAATCAAAATAAATAATAATAATAATAATAATAATAATAATAATAATAATAATAATAATAAAAGCTATACATTTCAGGTGAATGTCTCTTGAGAGTTAGCTGCATCTTCTCTTATCTGAGACCAGACCAGGCAGTCCTCTGCTGTATATATGTTGGGGGACTCATATCAGCTGGTGTATGTCCCCTGGTTGGTGGTTCAGTGTCTGAGAGATCTCAAGGGTCCAGGTTATTTGAGACTGATGTTCTTTATGGGGTTGCCCTCCTCCTCAGCTTCTTCCAGCGTTTCCCTAATTCAGCCGCAGGGGTCCTTTGGTGGGGTATATGTATCTGCCTTTGACTAGGATGCTTTCGGGGCCTCTTGGAGGGCAGCTTTGCTAGACTCCTGCCTGTAAGCACATCATTGCTTTAGTAATAGTGTCAGGCCTTGGAGCCAAAACCAAATTTAATTTAAAAAATAAAATAAGGTGGACATTTCAAACTCACTAACATACTGGAATCTAAAGCATGGAAGAATCAAACTGCATTGCTAATGAACTGGTAAATAAATAGTAAAGTGTTAATTTGAGTTTTAAGTTTTTTTGCTGAAGCAAAGTAAAGGTGTAAAAATGTGAAAAACGATGTGGTAGTATTAAAGGTAACCATCTCATACAATCTTCATTTTGCGGTATAGTTCAGATAATACAATATTTATTGACTTCAAGATGACAAATTGGTGTTACCACTTAGTTGTGTGGAGGAGAAATTCTGCATCAATCCAATGTGACTGGTATCACATTCCCTAATATGAGATTGATATCTTTTTTTTCTTCTTTTTTTTTTTTTTTTTTTTTNTTTGTTTTTTTTTTTTTTTTTTTTTTTTTTTTTTTTTTTTGGTTTTTCGAGACAGGGTTTTTCTGTATAGCCCTGGCTGTCCTGGAACTCACTTTGTAGACCAGGCTGGCCTCGAACTCAGAAATCCACCTGCCTCTGCCTCCCGAGTGCTGGGATTAAAGGCGTGCGCCACCACGCCCGGCTGATATCTTTTAACAATCATTTTTCCATCATTCAGATACTATAGTTTCAAAGAAGATCCATTGATGTTGATCTTGTCTTCATGGATTTGCCAATTTTAGATATTTTAAAATAATCACATCAAATCTGTTTTAGTCTTTTGTGGTTGGATTCACTTTTAAAAATGTTTAAAGTTAAATTTCTGGTCTAGCATTTTTCACTACCTCACTCTAGTATGTTGCACATTGACAGTTATTGATTTTGCTGATGTCCATCTATTCTGGGCCTGGCTTGCTTGGTAGATATATTATTTGTGAAGATTTTACCCATTCTGTTGTACTTTCCTTCTTACTCTCTTCATATTTCTATTGTCATAATTTATGGTATACAAGAAGTTCATTTTACATCCCAAGAAACTCCAGTTCTTTTTTTTTTTTCTTTTAAACATGGCAAGCCACTGGATCCTCTGAGAATAAGCATCAATTCCTGTGTTTTGGTAAGAAAGTTACAGGTTAGGTTTTCTGTATCATACATTTATGTGCATGGCTGATTTTAGTTGATTTTAGCCCTGTGTAAGATAGAGGCCAAGCATCATTATTTTGTGGGGTCAAAATCAAATTTCTCATAATTATACATGCAAAGTGATACAATTTCTCTGATTGAGTGACCTTAGAACTCTTAGGAAGTACTGATTGACTACAGAAATGCATGTTCCTCTGCTCTTCATACTACTTCAGTGATGATCTGTGGTGAAGCTATTTTATTTTAAATCATGGACATTAGAGGTCAAAGGAGGTAAATTATTGTCACTTTTTTCTTAAGAGTTTTAGGATAGTCCTTAAAATTAAATTGATATGAGATAGATAAACAAAAGAGAAAGCTATACAAATACACATAAATTTAATTGAACACAAGAGACATTATATGAACATGAAAATTGAAAGAAGTGACAAACTGGAAGATTACCTACTACAGTTCAAGTGAGAGAATTATACTAAATTAAACCGAGTAAGGAGAAAGGAAAAGGTGCTATTTTACTGGGTTTGTCTTACTAAGTCCTGTTTTCTAGGAATGAACCGTGAAAAGTTCTTATTTTTTTCTCTTAGAAGATAGTATATTCACATGGGAGTTTTTAGTATTCTCTGTTGAGATAGAAAAGTGTGACGCCTTAAAGTAGAGTTCTTACATCTTCTTTTTGTCAGGTATTTTTAGTTCATAGTAAACAGGATGTCAAACTTCCCTGTTTTGCAGTGCATAATCTGTCATTTTCCACAGTGCTTTGAAATGATACCACTTAAGTTATTTAGTATTTTTCTCTTATGGAGACTTTTGGGTGTTCTTCCTTCAATACACAAGTTTGTTAAGTACTCAAGTCTCTGAGTTTATGAACAGTTCACAAGTTTCTGACAATAATGTTGGATTTTAATATAGATATTTTGAATAGTCAGAACAATTAGGAAAGTCATTGGATTAATGATAAAATGTTTCATCCCATTGGCAATGATATTCATCTACTTATTTAAAACCATTTGAAAAAGTTTTAGTTCAATATCTATCATAAAATACTTTCAACACATTATTCTAAGAATATTATTCTTAGAATACTGTAAATAGAATTGTTTCTCTAAATTGACGAAGGATTGTTCACCTTTCATTCATACAACTGACTTTCATACACTGTTCTAAAACATTGTTAAATGTACATTTAGCCATTATTAATAAATTCTGAAGACTTTTTCATTATATGGAGAACACTTAGGTTTTCTGAAAGTAGAAAACCTTTAATTACGAGTTCTTTACTTATGAGCCATTGCTAAAACTTTAGTACTTTGTCTCTTGTCTTTGTCCTGGTTCTTGGATTACAAGCCTTTCTTCCTTTTTTTGTTCATTTATTCTGTGGATGGATGCAGATTAAACAAAATATGCTTGAATATGTGAGTATAGAATAAAGCGCAATTTGAAGGTTTGGTTTATCTTTTGTCTAACTGGGTTCTGTAAATAAAACATATTTCATAAATCCCAACAGCAAGCACCCTTATGAGCTGAGCCATCTTGGTGGTCTCAATTTCTCTCATCATTAATGCATACCAGCTGCATAAATTATTGTATATATTTAGTCACTGTGACCAGGCAGTGAATGTTCCTTTCCATTTCTCATCTGTGGAGTGGAAGGGAAAGTTGTTGTACATGGTCTAATGACTTTTTTTGTAACTATTTCGGTAATCATAAGACTTTATGTATTATTCTAGTGATATATTAATTAAACAACTTTAAATTACTTTATTTTTATTAGTTTATTGAACAATTTTCCTTTGATAACAGGTGACAATCTTTGTATATTTAAGTCTGATGGTACTTGTTGATAGAATTTGCACATAAATCCTAATGGATCCTCACTTGGCGACATCCATTTGTCATGTCCTCATTTACATTTTGTCATTGCAGTTTCAGAGAATAAATTTGCAGATAATCATACTCTAGAAATTTTGAAAAGTTTATGAAGGTTTTTCTATTGATTCTTTATTGAAATATTCAATAGAATTTTCCAGTGAAGCCAAAAAGGCATGCATTTTCCAGGAAGGAGATTTTAGAATTACTAAAGCTTCTTCAAGGTATTGTATGTCTAGGCAAAATTTCAAATTATTAGTTTCAAAATTTTATTTCTATTTCCAGTTATGTGTGTCACTCCTTTTGGAACTCTCTTCTTAGATATGCACATGATTAAAATTGATGTTTCTTAACATTATAAAACTCCCTAATAATAGTATTTTTAAAGCATATTTTGATACCTTTACGATTTCCTATTTTACACTGTACAAGCATGAAATTTATGTTTGCTTGGTTTCTTTAAATATTATTTGTGTCATTTAATCCAAAGTGGCTTTTTAGTTTTTCATTCTTATAAAAACATAATTTTATTGATATGTCTGTCTTTTATGGAAAAAGATTATCTATTGTATTAATGGTTAACTTAGTCTCATGCTGTTCACACAATATTAAGCAGTAGACAACACTAATAAAACTACAGGGTATAGTTGACAATTCAAATAGAAGCAATATATTTAATAACAGTAACATATTTACATATAAATGATTTATCTATTTTATCAACTATCCCACAATTGTGCCACATATGGATAAAGTGGAAGGCAAAATGAAAGGTGAAGTATTGTTTTAAAATCCTATTTTCTGCCCAATTTTTGCATAAAGTAAACATGTTAATATGTTAAGCAATTAATTTAAAAAAAACTACATTGCTGTATTGTTTGTTTAGTTTAATATTATTAATACTCAGTTTCTTCTGTAATATTTTTTATCTTTCTCAGTAAATTTTCCTTTCACATTGTCATGTCTGCCCACTATGACTTTACATCCCTCTCCTCTGCACTCTGCCTCTTTTACCTCCTTCCCCCAAGCACTTTCTTCTAATATTTAGTTCTGTTTTTGTCTAATGATCCAGAGAGGTGAATCAGGTCTCCCTGTACTCCTGAACTTTTAACTAACCATCAGTGCTCATGGGCTCACCAGTGGCTTCATAACTTGTATGCAACACTCTCCCAGTTTTATAAAGGAAAAACTGCCAGTGTTAACCGTGATACACTATCCCAGGTATCCAAAGAACGGGGAGTTGTCGACTAACAATACTCTTGACTGAAAACAACCGAGTCTCGTCCTCCGTGTCGATGAAACTCTAATGTTACTACTTTTTCAAATATACATCTTCCTCACTATGTCTTGACTTGAGATAGAATTGATTCTTTAGAACCCCAAAAACAAGACAAAGACTGTAAAAAAGACACAGTCAGGGTTAAAAGTAACTTACAGTAAACTTGACAAGTATTAAAACATTGTCTGATATTTACACCAACTAGTCAGTGAGTCTTCTGTATACCCCTATGCTTGTCTTCCTATGCTGAGATTAGAAGCCTATGCTATTATACCCAGCCTTTGACTCAGGGCCTGTGGTTCCCATTACATGCACGACAAACATTTTATCTGCTGAACTGTCTCCTTTATAACTATTAAATTTCAGTTCAAGGCATGATGTTACCCAAAATTAAAGTCACTCTTTAATTATAGTTAACTAAGTCTAATAACTATTTCATGTATACAGCTAGTGGTATATCTCTTAAGTGATTATAGATCCAGTCAAGTTGACAATAAATATTAACAAAGTCAGCAGGTAGACATTGATATCAAGCCAACATACTTGTAATTATTAAAGCTTAATATATAAATACAAACCAATGTTTGATCTTTTTCAAATATTGAAAATGAAAAAAAAATCATGTCATCAAATTTACTGATCTCTTTGTATGCCTAATAAAAATAAAGATGTAATCCTTATCATCTAAGGTAATGTCTTAGTCAGGGTTTCTATTCCTGCACCAACATCATGACCAAGAAGCAAGTTGGAGAGGAAAGGGTTTATTCAGCTTACACTTCCATACTGCTGTTCATCACCAAGGAAGTCAGGGCTGGAACTCAAGCAGGTCAGAAGGCAGGAGTTGATGCAGAAGCCATGGAGGGATGTTCCTTACTGGCTTGCTTCTCCTGGCTTGCTCAGCCTGCTCTCTTATAGAACCCAAGACTGCCAGCCCAGAGATGGCACCACCCACTAGGGACTCTTGATCACTAATTGAGAAAATGCCTCACAGCTAGATCTCATGGAGGCATTTCCCCAACTGAAGCTCCTTTCTCTGTGATAAACCCAGCTGTGTCAAGTTGACACAAACCTAGCCAGTACAATTGACCCCTTGTCAACTTGACACACAAATACATCACTAGTAAGCCTGTTAGGAATCAAGAATGAGTTGGGGTTCTAGAATTTATTGAAATTTTCAGGGTGTCAGAAATGTATAATTTTTCAAGTTAGGAAAATTTTGTAGAAAATTTTAAGTTTCATGTTTAAAATTCAAAGTCTCTTAACTGTGGGCTTCATTTAAAAACTTCCTTCAAGAGGGAAAAATATGAGGGCACAGTCACAATCAAAATCAAAAACCAATCTCCAACCTTCCAATGTCTGGGATCCAACTCACGATCTTCTGGGCTCCTCCAAGGGCTTGGGTCACTTCTCCAGCCATGCCCTTTGTAGCACACACGTTGTCCTCTAGGCTCCAGATACCTGAACTCCATTGCTGCTGTTGTTCTTGGTGGTCATCTCATGGTACTGGCATCTCCAAAATGCTTCTGTAACTAGGCTTCAACACTAGCCTCTCATAGACTCTCTTCGTGGTGCCGAGCCTCAACTCCTTTACATGACCCCTTCAGTCCTGGGCCATCAATTGCAACTGAGGCTGCACCTTCCATGGCCTCTGACAGTGCTTCCATGGCCTCAGCTGCTCTGCATGACTCCTTCATGCCACTAAAACCAGTACCACCTAGGTAACTCTTACACATTACCAAGTCCAGTCACAGCACAAGGTGCAACCATGGATATCTCTGGAACACAGCCTCCTTGTGCTTTCAGAAAACATTTCCCAGAAGATATTACCTCAATGATGCTGGTCTCTTCTTAATCACCGCTAATTTCTTAGCTCCAGCTAACAAGCATCAATAGTCCCACTAATGCAAAGGTTTTGCTTTAGTAGTTCTGGTATCTTGTTAATCACAGCTGATACTTCAGCCCCAGCTAACCAGAACCACAGAATCTTCACAAAGTAACAATGGCCCTGAAAAGAGTCTTTAATTTTTCCCTCTGAAATTTCACAAGCCAGGCCTCCATCTTCTGCACTGTTCTCAACATTATCGTGGTTCGAGGATGTGTTGTAGGGTGTCTCGAGAATTGTGTCTTACCTAGAAGACCGGGTTTCAAGGTTTCAGGAAGGTGTCAGGAGGGGTTTTGTACCAGTCCAACAGTGTCCTTATGGGGTGAGACGACCATGGTTATTGTCTTAGTCAGGGTTTCTATTCCTGCACCAACATCATGACCAAGAAGCAAGTTGGAGAGGAAAGGGTTTATTCAGCTTACACTTCCATACTGCTGTTCATCACCAAGGAAGTCAGGGCTGGAACTCAAGCAGGTCAGAAGGCAGGAGCTGATGCAGAAGCCATGGAGGGATGTTCCTTACTGGCTTGCTTCTCCTGGCTTGCTCAGCCTGCTCTCTTATAGAACCCAAGACTGCCAGCCCAGAGATGGCACCACCCACTAGTGACTCTTGATCACTAATTGAGAAAATGCCTCACAGCTAGATCTCATGGAGGCATTTCCCCAACTGAAGCTCCTTTCTCTGTGATAAACCCAGCTGTGTCAAGTTCACACAAACCTAGCCAGTACAGGTAATATGGTAATACTTTTTAGTTCCTTCTGAATGTCTTTAAGAACAGCAGAATAAACAGATGGCATGGTATAGTCTGAGGCTAAAGAAACTTAAGGTCAAGGAATTTCTGAGCAACAAAGCCAGTCAAACCAAGACTTGAAAAGTTAAGGATATCTTGTCTCAAAACAAAACAAAACAAAACTGTGTTGAGGATGTAATTCACTAGTATAATAGAACACTCACTGCGCAAGTTCAAAGTCTGTTTTCATTCTCCATCAGCAGACAGACAGACAGACAGACAGACAGACACACACACACACACACACACACACACAGACACACACACACACAAATGAAGAATAAATGTAAAACAGAATCAATAACGTTGGAGACAATAATCCACATGCAGTAAACAATACCACACAGTTTAAATTTTAAAAAGCAGTTCAAAATGTGGGAACTGTTATGAAATTTAAATTTTTGAGTATGGGCTCTGTGTCATGTAGCTGCATGCATAGAATATTATCTTGCCTGGAATGTACAAGGCTCTGGGATCAACCATCAACACTATAAACATCAAGGAAAAGGAGTTGGGAAAGAAGGAAAAGGGAAGTAAGGATAAATGGGGTAGTGAAATTTATTTTATTGCCCACAAGCACCAGGCCAAGTGAGGCAAAAAGAATCCATCAGATGACAATGAATCCGTACTACTACTGCTCCCAAATTGATATAAAGAATCTTTTCTGGAGTATACAATACATACTACACTAGAGTAATAACATGTTGGTTGTTGATTTAAAATATACAAAGGGTATTTTGAGTTAAAATGTTCTAACTTTCATTATTTTTCTGTTTTTATTGTATTTATGTATTTATTAGATATTTTCTTCATTTACATTTCAAATGCTATCACCAAAGTCCCCATTCCCTCTCCCTGCACTGTTCTCCAACCCACTCACTCCCACTTCCTGGCCCTGGTATTCCCCTGTACTGGGGCATATGATCCTCACAATACCAAGGGCCTCTCCTCCCATTGAGGACCAACTAGGTTATCCTCTGCTACATATGCAACTATAGACACACCTCTTGGGGTACTGGTTAATTCATATTGTTCTTCCTCCTATAGGGTTGCAGACCCCTTTAGCTCCTTGAGTATTTTCTCTAGCTCCTTCATTAGTGGCCCTGTGTTCCATCCAATAGATGACTGTAGGAATTTACTTCTGTATTTTCCAGGCATTGGCATAGCCTCACAAGAGAAAGCTATGTCAGGGTCCTGTCAGTAAAATCTTTCTGGCATATGCAATACTGTCTGGGTTTGGTGGTTGTATCCTCCAGTGGGGCAGTCTCTGGATAGTTGTTCCTTCGTTCTCAGTTCCAAACTTGGTCTCTGTAACTCCTTCTATGAGTATTTTGTTTCCCATTCTAAGATGAAATGAAGTATCCACACTTTGGTCTTCCCTCTTCTTGAGTTTCATGTGTTTTGCAAACTGTATCTTTGGTATTCTGAGTTTCAAGGCTAATATCCGCTTATTAGTGAGTGCATATCATGTGTGTTCTTTTGTGATTAGGTTACCTCACTCAGGATTATATCCCCCAGATCCATGCATTTGCCTGAGAATTTCATAAATTCATTGTTTTTAATTGCTGATTAGTATTCCATTATGTAAATATACCACATTTTCTGTATCCACTCCTCTGTTGGACATCTGGGTTCTTTCCAGCTTCTGGCTATTATAAATAAGGCTGCTATTAACATAGTGGAGCATGTGTCCTTATTACAAGTTGGAACACCTTCTGGGTGTATGCCCAGGAGAGGTATTGCTGGATCTTCCAGTAGTACTATATCCAATTTTCTGAGGAACTGCCTAAATGATTTCCAGAGTGGTTGTACTAGCTTGCAATCCCACCAACAATGGAGTGTTCCTCTTTCTTCACATCCTTGCCAGCATCTGCTGTCAACAAAATTTTTGATCTTAGCCATTCTGATTGGTGTAAGGTGGAATCTCAGGGTTGTTTTGATTTGCATTTCCCTGATGATTAAGGATCTTGAACATTTTTTTTCTGGTTGCTTCTCAGGCATTCAGTATTCCTCAGTTGAGAATTCTTAGTTTTTCAAACTCAGCCCCCAAGTCATGTATCAAGGAAGGATTTGGTAACTTAAAATTTTTGTCTGCTTGGTTACTCATTACTATCATAAAGCTTATTGTTTGATATCTACAGCTCTTGTCACCATATATTGTGAGGGTTTAATTTTCAGGATTTTTCATTACCCTGCAAACAGCGTGTTAAGTTACGAGTAAATTCACTCTGTATTGACACAGTCCTAAATTTTTGCCTGATGTGAAGTTGTTTAATAAATGTAGAACTCTTTATCAACATAATAAAACAGGACACAGAGTGACTAAAATACAAAATTCACTGGGAAAATACAAAATAACAACTAAATATTCAGCTGATTCTAGTAGATACTAATGTCTTATCAATTAATTTAACAAAGTAAAGGTTTCATTTTCTTGTGTATTGATAACCACTTCTTACTTCCTCTTTGTGTAAGGTTCAAATAAACAAAGTCAAAGGACCAAAGTGTCTTGTCTTAAAGCACATTCTGCAAAGAAATATAGTATCCTCTGTTTGCTTATAGACTTGCCTTGTCCTTAACCTTCCCATATAGAGATGGCCACAAAATTTCCTTCCCAGTGAAGAAGACTCTGAAGTAGCTGCAGTGTTTCTGAGAAATCCAGGTCACTCTTCAGTTGGTGAAGATCTTTTAAGGAATGTTCGTGTTCATCATAAAAGGTTTCAAGTATATCATTTGACTCTAAAGAATTTGTTGAGGTAAGCGATTTAGTAATGTTGCTAACTTAGGAATTTTGTGTCAGAGCCAGATATAGTGAATATGTATTGATGCAAAGCTCAGCTCATGAACTTAAAACCATGAGACACAGACTCATAATTTATTAAAAGCCATCATGTTCCAGGAAATACGATGAATAATCCACTCCCCAAACGCCTGGGAATGAAATGCAATGCCTTTCCAGCAGACAGACTTCTGCTGAATCCACGTGAAGGCTCCTCATGTATATTTAATAGAAAAGCAGGTTGTTTCATGCAGACACTCTCAGAACAGAGATAAAATGAATAGAGTAGTATCAGAAATGAAAGATAGCTGTCCCACAGAGCTGACTACAAAGAGATCTAAAATGATAAGGGAAGAATGGTATTCAATGAGGGCATCAAATCAAGTCAGAGCCAACACAAGAGTGAGTTTAGAAAGTTGGATAGATATTTAAGATAAAATGCAGAGAGACTTCTAACTTAGTGAAAGCAATTTCTTGCTTAGCGAAGCAAGGGTGTCTGTTTTTCCTCAATCTTTAGAAGATCCAGAGTAAGAGGTGGAGTTCTAATGTGCAAAGACAAATGCTAGGAAAGAATAGAGTGCATACTTCCAAAAGTATCTCATATGATACAATGTACATGCCTGTTCATTATTTCATACAATACTCATCTATGTGTTGTAAGTTATACCTTCAGTTGAGAAAGTTAGTATCTTTCAGAAAGAAGGCTATTAATATATTAAGGGCAGACCTAGAAAAGGATAAAAAGAGTTCTCCCAAACAACATGTCATGAGAAAGGCAAATTTTGTCAAAAAGAATTTTCCGTAAGGGCAGTTATTACTGACCACTAACAGAGTGAAAACACATCAGAAGTTGTGTCAGGAGTGATTCAAACTCTGTTGTGCATATTTTAATCTTTATAACTAGGCTTTGATGCCACGTGTTCTTACAGGGCAGAGGATTATGTGTCGATGTTCACATATGCTTGGAAAGCAAGGTTACGATTTTTCAGAGGCTGTAGAGCTCTGAACCATTCTTAATTAGGCAGCGAAGACTACTCTGACCTCTCCACAGCTGTTGTGCTGATTGATCTTTAAAATCCAAGTATTTGCTGAGAAAGTTGGCTGCTTAGCTGCAAAGGGATCTCTAGCCTAGGTGCAGCTTGGCTTTCAAGCCAAGCTTCCAGAGCCTTGGCCTGCGCACAGTTCTGTTTTCAGTGCTTCACTCCCATAGCCTTCGTATATGAAAATGGATGCTGCAAAGGTGGCTAGAATTCTGAAAAGATGAAAAGATGAAATATTACACTTCTCTTTCCCAGGATTAGAATCTACTTTGAAAAAATAGCAAAAGTAGAATCTTCAAATTCCTTGGTAAGTATCTGCAAACATGCAAAAATCTGCGAAGCTTTCATAGGAGTACTTGTTAATTTGCATTAAAAAACATAAATTTAAAAGAAAATTAATTTAAAAACCTTGAAAACTTAGATACACTAAGGATACAATGCTTAACTACCTTCTAGGACTAATAAAATGGATGGCACTTGTTGTTTTATATAAGCAATTGTCACAAACTCAAACAAATGATCCCTAAACTATTCTATCAGAACACATATCTATAAGCCTATCTTTAATAAATATATGTAAACTAGGCATGGTAGTGAACTCCTATAACCCCAGCACTCAGAAGACAATATCAGAAAGTTTATAAATTTTGGACAAGTCTGAAAAATCAAGTAAGAATGTGTCATATGAACTCAAGTGCTAGTTGCATAGCACAGGAATAGAGCTGTTGCATAGTATGTCTGATGAACCAGCTTTTATCCCCAGCACCATAAATTAATTAATTAATTAATTGATTGATTAAAACTATATGAAATAAAATAAACACTATATTGATACACTACATGAAGTATTTCAGTTGTAAGGCTAGGCGTTTTCCCCACTGAGGTCAGACAATGCAACCTAACTAAAGAATGTATCCCATGTGTAGGCAACTGCTTTTGGGATAGCTCCAGTTTCAGTTGTTAGGGTCTCACACAAAGGCCAAAGTGCACATGGGTTACATATATGTGGAGAGTTTGAAGTCCAGTCTGTGTATGTTCTTTGTTGGTGGTTCAAACTCTGAGAACGCCAAGGGTCCAGGTTAGTTGACGCTGTTGATCTTCATGTGGAGTTCCTATCCGCTTTAGGTCCTGCAATTCTTCCTCCTATTCTTCATAAGAGTCTCCAAGCTGCATCCACTGTTTGGCTGTGGGTATTTTATCTGACTGAGTCAGCTGCTGGGTGGAGGACAACATGCTCCTGTCTGCAAGCATAATAGAGTATCATCGATAGTGTCAGGGTCTAGCACTTGCCCATAGGATGGGTCACAGGCTGGGTGTCAACCTATCCACAACATGTTTTACCCAAAATTTATCCTATCTACAGGAATTTGGGGATCTTTCTAGGTTGGTCACAGGAGTCATTTCTGAGTGTTGTTTGTTTGTTTGTTTGTTTGTTTGTTTTTTACTTACTGGTAGCTCACAATACCTAAAAATGATTTGGGAGTTGAGAAGTATGGACATAGCATGATAAGATAGCCAGAGATTAAAGTATATGGGAGTGAAAATACAATGGATATAAAGACTTGCATTCTCAATTTGAATACAGAAAGAGTTCAAAGACTTGGTCAATTTTTCCAAAGAAAAAAGGTACATTTGTTTTCAATATGTTTAAGAGACTTATCTATAGCATTAGTGAATTTTCTCCACATTTCAGAGACAAGTAAAACAGGTATAATGAATATACCTACAAGTCTGACAAAAATATTATATGCTGGTAAATATGCAAACAAATCAATAAGAAACTAAAATAAGATAAGGACAAAGAAGATACATAATGGAACTATATCAGTGAACAAAACGAATGGATTATTTAGAAGTATTTCCAAGTTTATTTGAAAAAAAATGCTACTTTAAAAAAAATACAGAGCCCAAAAGCTTAGTATTTTGGGAATGAGGGAATGATTGATTTTGCATCTCAGTTCAAAATTATGGCAGTTAAGTGAAACCCATTTAGTCACCAGTTTTTAGGTCCAGTGTGACCTTGCAATTTATCTAAAGGCTTGGAAAAGCAGAAAGCATAATTTCTCATTTCTAGGTCATGGCTAAGTTAAATTTGGTGCTTAAAGAAAAGCCCCTATTCAGTTATAGCAAGATAGGAAAGTACTAGAAAATGAGACAAGGAAGAATTACTTAACTCATTGAAACAACTATGCTTACCTTTCCTGACATTATGAGTGCCTATCTCATTTGATACCCCTATTGGTACTTTCACTTTGCAACATCTTAGAAACCATTTCCAGAATGATTTGCTATGGATCTATTTATATTATTGACACTTATTTACAGGACCACATATAGTTATTTTCTCATTGTCCTCTCTAGCCCTTGATATAGGAATAATTTAAATGACAAAAATCTAAAGCAAGACTATGCTGTATTTCTAGGTTCCTGAACTCTAAGTTTTGTTTGGCTCTATCAGAGATAAGATGACAGGGGCTGCTTTTTCATTAGGTGCTTAGTATACTACCCATAATTTGTGGGTCTGGATCTGATATTTCCAGGACATGATAGGGTAATTTACATTCTTTCTATGGCAATAGAATTATTCAACAAATCCAGTATCTTAGAACATAAATTTGGTGTGATCAAAGAACTTTTCTCCACTTTGTTGATACTCTCTGGATTTAAATCATCCTGGAAGCCCCTGAGATGGTTATTTTTAAAGTACTATTATTATATTATTTTCTCATTACTAGAAATACAATGGAAATTTCTATAATGTCACATTATTTGAATTAGATAAACATATCTTTGTATGTGTAATATTTAATGAGTAGTACAACTTAAACTGTGAAATTGCTTAATTTTCATTCATGTTCACATATTTATTCATATGCATGTTATTCATATACAATGCCAGAAGAATTTAATAAGCAGGAAAGATAGATGCAATTGTAATGTGCTGAAGCTGCCAGAGATGTAGTTAGGGACTGAGATAAAAGGCAAAGGGAGCTGAGCATTGGTGTTGGTCTCCTTGCTTATACATTGCATATCTGTGTGACCAGCTGCCTCAGTTTCTGCTGCCACGTATAACTTGTCATGATGGACAATATCTTCAAACTTTAGGACAAACTCTTCCTTACTTAAGTAGTTTTGGTCATGGTACTTGTTAAAGCCACATTAAAAAATGACTGAAATGTCACATAAGTTGAATCCTAGTTTTTCCAGTGACTGATTGATTATGAGACCATAATCAAGTCAACTACCGTATTCTGTTTTTCTTGTGTACACTAAAGTAGATGTTATTATATTATATACTTCCAAAGATTTTGGCAAATTAAAAATCATATATTACATTAAGAACTTACTAACTCTATAGTTGTTAAATGTTATCATTTTAAAAGGCATTTTTAATTTTGATAATTTTATGCTCATTTTTATTTTCACTCTTTCTTGTTAATTCAAGTTATTACAAGCTAACCATAAAAACATGTGTTGTGGACCACTGTCTGCCTATTATAGTCTTCTAGTCTGTATGTTATCCTGTTTACAAAATGAGCCTAATAAATATTAAGAATGAGACATGGCTTGACTAACAGTCTTGCACATTGCCATAACCTTCAGGAACATCATTAGATAGTTCTACCCGAGGAAAACATGGTAAATGCTAAAGGTCCTCAACCCTAAGCATGTTCCTGTGCCCATAAATACCTGTCAAATTTGGATTACATGATTAATAATTAGCATCCTTTCCCACTCTACTACACTTAAATAATTCATGTTTCAGGAACCTGAACCAAATGTTACTCCATATAAACTTGTCTTAATCTTAGTCTTATCATGAGTGGAGGCTCTTTTTTTGTGAATTCCATTTATTTATAAATTTCCTGACTGTACCTGTGTAGATCCTCCTGTGTTGACCTCCATATCCCATAGTTTCCACTGTTAGGGTCCAAGAATTCAAAGCTACCCAAACAATCACAAGAGTCCAGCCCAGCAAGTTCTTTATTTGAATTTGTCAGGAAAAACTGACCAGTCAGAGACAGCAGCAAAGATTCTGGAGCTGAACCGTGACCATGAACCATAATGTCACAGAGTTTTTAAACTCAACATTCAAAAACATCTGTGCACAGTTACAGTCATAATTCCTCATCAATCAGAATCGTTTGTTCTTTCATGGTTCGGGACAATAATTATGTTTTTAGGCACAAAAGAAGAATAAGGAGGAAGGAAATTGGCTAGCTTTCTGGAAAGTCCCACTACAGTCTAGAAAATTGAACTTAATTTTACCTTATGATGAAAATGATGTCTGAAAACAAAATGGCAGTATTTAGGATAAATCTCACTTTTTGATACCAACACCATGAGCACAAGAGCAAAATTTATATATTTGGTGAATATTAGTACAGATAATACAGGGTGGTTTGAGGCAAAACTGAAACAAACAGTTAACAGGTTTTTGTGGGATCAAAACAGAAAGTACACCTTGTGGGATAAGCACTTTGTTTACAGCTAAAGCTGTTAAAGAGAAGTTTCCGTATGCTCAATGCTAAATCCTGGTGAAGAATTAAGCCCATATATCCTGTGTTAAGTCGCTGAAAATCAAGGCTTCTACTTGTAATTAAGAGTAAATTCCTGGTCTGATGTAAACCTTTTATAACCCCATTCATTTGATAGTTGCCTTTGTTCCTCCCCTTTTTATTGTATGTTTTTATCAATGATTAAGTACCAATCCTCTCACCCTCTGTGAACACCTTGTTTCTCTTATAAGGGGGACTTCAAGAGGCCAGTGGAGGCTGAACTACCAAATCCTGACTTAGAATGTTGACCAGCCCTAGGAGTAGCCAAATACAACTTGCTTTAATTTCCACAGTCCTGGACTTGCTCTTTTCTCTTCAATCTTGGGATTAACAATACATAGTGTTGAGTTTCAAACCCTGAAAAAAGGGTCTGAGTTGTCCTATCAAAGCAGATATGGCCTGCAGGTTCTCCCAGCATCCCTCAGTCCCTGTATTTTACAGCAAGTGGCTGGCATATCCTACCTTCTACCTTAAACTTTCCAGCCCTCTTTCCCAGATTCTCTTTACTATATAATCAAGACATTTGTGTTCTCTCTCTCTCTCTCTCTCTCTCTCTCTCTCTCTCTCTCTCTTTCTCTCTCTCTCTTTCTCTCTCTCCCTCCCTCCCTCCCTCCCTCTCTCTGTCTCTCTGTCTATCTCTCCCTCTCTCTCTTTCTCTATCTATCCACCTGCTGGCTAAAAGTTGAAGGAACATTTTTCTTCCTTATCGCTCAACCAAATCACACATCTAATTGGCTTCTAAAGTGTAAATTTCTCTTTTTGTGTCTGATCTTTCCTGATTGTTCCTGACAAGTTTCCTTATCCATAAATCCATTACCAAACTCATGTTTGTAATGGCTTCTGCATTCATTCATATTTTTTTTTGTTTTGTTTTTTGTTTTTGTTTTTTCAAGACAGGGTTTCTCTGCATAGCCGTGGCTGTCCTGGAGATCACTTTGTATACCAGGCTGGCCTGGAACTCAGAAATCCACCTGCCTCTGCCTCCCCAGTGCTGGGATTAAAGGCGTGTGCCACCATGCCCGGCCAGATTTTTTGAAAAATGTTTCTAGTGGCTACCCATAGTTCCACTCTTTTTCTCTGCATTTCCTTTAGATAGGAATAATTCTGTGTTAATATTTTTGAGATGGGTCGGTGGCCCCATCCCTCACCTGGTGCCCGTGCCTAGCCTCTGGATAGGACCTCTACAGGTTCTCTCTCCCCTTTGTTGGGTATTTCAGCTAATGCAATACCAAATGGGTACCGGGATCCTCTGAAAAATATCATCTTGAGTGAGGTAACCCAGTCACAAAAGAACACATATGGTGGATATTAGCCAAAAATAAGCTAGGAATACCATGACACAACTCACAGACCATATGAAGCTCTAGAAGAAAGAAGACCAAAAGTCTGGATGCTTCAGTCCTACTTATAAGGGGGAACATATTAATCAGAGGTAAAGGGAGAGAGGGACCTTGGAGGAAGAGGAAGGAGGGGGGAAAAGGGGGACAAGGTGAGGGAGAAGACTAGGGAGAAGTACAAAGGGTCCGGAAATTGAAAGCAGGTGTGTAACAGTGGGGGATGGGGAATTGTGGAGTCCTGGTTAGTTAATATTGTTGTCTTCCTATGGGGCTGCCCTCCCCTTCAGTTCTTTCAATCCTTCCCCTAAATATTCCATAGGAGTCCTGACCTCAGTCCAATGGTTACCTGTAATTATCCACATTTTTCTCAATCAGCTGCCCGTAGAGACTCTCAGAGGGCAGCCATGATAGACTACTGTCATGTATGTCTTTTGGGGTCTAGGTTATCTGACTTGGGATAGTATTTTCTTGTTCCATCCATTTGCCTGCAAATTCATGATGTTCTTGTTTTTTATAGCTGAATAGTATTGCATCGTGTAAATGAGCCACATTTTCTGTATCCATTCTTCAGTTGAGGGTCTTTGGGGTTCTTTCCAGCTTCTGGCTATTATAAATAAGGCTACTGTGAACATAGTACAGCATTTGTCCTGTTATATGTTGGAACATTTTTTTTTTCTTTTGGTATATGCCTAGGAGTGGTATAGCTGAGTCATCAGGTAATACTATTTCCAATTTTCTGAGGAACCACCAAACTATTTTCCAGAGTGGTTGTACCAGCTTGCAATCCCAACAACAATGGAGAGGTGTTCCTCTTTCTCCACCTCCCACCAGCATCTGCTTCCACCTGAGTTTTTGATCTTAGCCATTCTGACTTGACTGTGGTGGAATCTCAGGGTTGTTTTGATTTGCATTTTCCTGATGACTAAGGATTTTGAACATTTCTCTAGATACTATGCAGCTACTCAGTATTTCTCAGTTGAGAATTCTTTGTTTAGCTCTTTACCACATTTTTCATAGGCTTATTTGATTCTCTTGATTCTAACTTCTTGAGTTCTTTGTATATATTGTTTATTAGCCCTCTATTGGATGTAGGATTGGTAAAAATCTGTTGATTGCTGTTTTGTCCTATTGATAATGTCCTTTACCATACAGAAGCTTTACAATTTTATGAAGTCCCATTTGTCTATTGTTGATCTTAGAGCATAAGCCATTAGTTTTTTGTTCAGAAAAATTTCCCCTGTGCCCATGTGTTCAAGGCTCTTCCCCAATTTCTTTTCTGTTAATTTCAGTGTATCTGGTTTTAGGTGGAGGTCCTTGATCCACTTGGACTTCAGCTTTGTACAAGGAAATAACAATGGATCAATTTGCATTCTTCTACATGCTGACTGTGAATTGTACTAGCACCATTTGTTGAAAATGATGTCTTTTTTCCATTGGATGGTTTTAGCATCTTTGTCAAAGATCAAGTGGCTATATGTGTTTAGATTCATTTCTGAGTCTTTAATTCAATTCCATTGTTCTACGTGCCTGTCACTATATCAATACCATACAGTTTTTTTTTTTTTTTTTTATCACTATTGCTCTGTAATACAACTTGAGGTCAGGGATGGTGATTCCACCAGAAGTTCGTTTATTGTTGAGAATATTTTTCACTTTCCTGGATTTTTGTTAATCCAAATGAACTTGCAAATTGCTCTGTCTAACTCTATGAAGAATTTATTTGAAATTTTGATGGGGATTGCATTGAATCTGTAGATTGCTTTTGGCAAGATAGCAATTTTTACTATATTAATCCTGCCAATCCATGATCATAGGTGATCTTTTCATCTTCTGAGATCTTCTATTTTTTTTTTTTCAGAGACTTGAAGTTTTTGACTTGCTTGGTTTTTTTTTTTTTTTTTTTTTTTTTTTTTTTTTTTTTTTTTTTTTTTTTTTTTTTTTTTTTTTTTTTTTTTTTTTTTTTTTTTTTTTTTTTTTTTTTTTTTTTTTTTTTTTTTTTTAGATATTTTCTTCATTTATGTTTCAAATGCTTTGAAGATCCAAAGCCCCCTATACCATCCCCCTGCCATGCTTCTCAACCCACCACTCCTGCTTCCTGGCCTTGGCATTCCTCTGTACTGGGGCATATGACCCTTGACTTGCTTGTTTAGAGTCACACCATGGTATTTTATATTATTTTTGACTATTGTGAAGTACGTCATTTCCCTAATTTCTTTCCCAGCCTGTTTATCCTTGAGTAGTAGAACACTATTGATATGTTTGTGTTAATTTTATATCTAGCTACTTTATTGAAGTTGTTTATCAGGTTAGGAATACTCTGGTGGAATTTTAAGGGCCACTTCATATCATCTGCAAATAGTGATATTTTTGACTTCTTCCTTTCCAACTTGAATGCCTTTGACCTGCTTTTGTTTTCTAATTGCTCTAGCTAGAACTTCAAGTACAATATTGAATATATAGGGAGAAAATGGGCAGCCATGTCTAGTCCCTGATTTTTGTGGGAATTCTTCAAATTTCTTTCCATTATTTTGATGTTGGCTACTGGTTTGCTGTATATCGTTTTTACTATGTTTAGATATGGGCCTTAAATTCTTTATCTTTCCAAGACTTTTACCATGAAGGGATGTTGAATTTGTTGAAATGCTTTCTCAGCATCTAATGAGATGATCATGTGTTTTTCTTTATCTTTTAAGTTTGTTTATACAGCAGGTTTTGTTGATGGATTTTCATATATTGAATCATCTCTGCATCCCTGGAATGAGGCCAACTTGATCATGATGGATGAAAATTTTGATGTGTTCTTGGATTCGGTTGATGAGCATTTTATTGAGTATTTTTGCATCTATATTTGTTGTGGGAAATATCTAAAAAGACCAGCAAGTTATTGTACTATGCCAGCCACTCTCTGACCCTGTGGTTGTCTTCCTGCCTTTTTCTCTAGCTATCCCCAGTAGGAAGCAGTCATGGTATTCCCATCTCTAGTTCGCTTGACTCTGGAACTGTGAGTTCCTCCTCAGCCATAAATCCCCTATGGATAGCAGTCCCACATTACAATAACCCTGTGAAACAAAACTCTAGAAGCTTATAATTAAACACTCAGATTATATTTCAATAAATTCTCAAATCACAAGGTGCCTACACAATAATTACAGGGCCAATTGATAATGGTACAAACTGCCCACCTAGATTACAAAAGTTAGCCCAATTATTCTATCTCTATATGATAACATATCTACCTGTGGCTATTTAAAGCCATGCTGGTTCTGAATCATTCTTCAAACTAATTTCCCTTATGAATATATGTGTCAGGGTTTTTCCCTGTCTAATTACATTAAAGTATTAGTGAAGCAGGCCTGTGATTAAAAAAGGAAAAGGGAGGCAGGGCTAAGAATTACACACACACAGAGAGAGAGAGAGAGAGAGAGAGAGAGAGAGAGACAGAGACAGAGACAGAGACAGAGACAGAGAGAGACAGTGACAGAGCAAATTGTGAGAGAGTAGAGGAAGCAAGATGGAATTGTTACTTCTGGAAAATTTTGATATACAAAGTTTTACTCATTGCATATAAAATCAAGATCTGTAAAGTTTACATATAATTCAATGTCTGGAGATTTACCATGTGTGGGCCTTGTGAGTGAGTAAACATGTGTTTATTGGAATGTACATATCTGAGTTGTTATGGCATCCAGAGAAAAGCATCAGGTGTCCTCCTCTCTCAATCGCTATCTTATTTCCTTGGGACAGATTCTGTCTATGAACTTATTGCTCCCTGTTTAGATTGACTAGCATTAAGCAAGCTTCCATGAATCTCATGTTCTCTGTCCTCCTTTGCTTCAGGTATAAGTGTGCTTGACCATATAAGCATGTTTTAAGTGTGTATTGGCTTGTCTGAAACTAAGTCTGTATAGTTGCATAACAGGTGTTCTTATACATTGAGCCATGTCTCCAGGCTCTGTGTTTTAATTTTAAATGACAAATCTATAAAGCTGTTTAATCACAGCATATTTTAAGGAATATAAATTTCATATGCATATTTTATAATTCTTGATTATATCTTCCAGCTACTTAGTAATAATAAAATCATAGAAACATTTGCTACATATGTAATCAGACACAATGAATACAAGATGATTAAATACTGGTATAATTAATGCCAAAATTTCCATAAAAGAAATATATTCTAAAACAAAATAGGAACAATTTATATTATTTTGATTTTCATTATGTACCCTAAAAAGCTATTAATTCAAAAACACAAGGTGAGCTGAGAAACTCCAAACAGGAGATTTGACATTTTGGTAATACCTTTGGCATATAAGGATATGGAAGTTCCCAATAAGATCAACACACCAACCTTCATTTGTATTTACAGTAGAACATATCTGCATGTGAAATCTTCCCTTTTCTGTCCTATAAAACTAAGTTTCCTGTTGCTTGATGTATGGTCTCCAATCCCTTGAGACACAACTGCCTTTCACTTTTCTGATTAAAAGACAGTATGCTGAAGAGTTCTGTCTTCTCTTTATTTTAAATATCTTAACCAATCTCTATCAAACCAATTCTTTATTGCAAAATATAAAATTAAAGTATTTAATTGTTATTGAGCTATAATGCATGTAAGTTAGCCTAACTACAATGACTATACATGTAAATACAATAAGAAGGTCCCTGGACAGTATATAAGAAATAATATTTCAATTTTATTTATTGTTAAAAAATTAGAAAACACTTAAAAATTGAATATCATGAAGTTACAAGTAATTAATTATACTTTATATTACTATTTGCATTATATTTTATGTGTAATAATTTTAAGTACACTTGACTCACCAAAATGTCATCTTTTAAATGAATAAAATAGTTTAATCTTATGATTTTCAGTTAAAAATAATAAAGGATTCACCTCATATGAAGCTGAAATATTGCAGATTTCATTGCAATAAACAACCTGCAAAATGTTCTTAAATATATAGTCACCGGAGAGCCATCTGGTGTCACATAATTACATCCATCATTTATTCCATTCAGAATGCTCATTGTAATAGCTGGTCCAGGAATATCAGACTTGGGGTTTACTCTTGGAGACTGCCAATCCATAAGGCAATTAGAATGTTTTATTCATCCAGGTATGTTCCTGTCTTCATTTATGTTATATTTACAAATAGAAAAGATTCAGGTTTTATGAATAAATTTCAGTTAGTACAAATTTATGTCTACTGAAGCATTTCTGAGTGACACCAAATAGAAATTCAGACAGTAAGGGTCCACGATTAAGAAGTAGAATTACTTTTATAAATTTTGCATATTAATTATTTGAATCAGGTTTGTTTATTTATTGAAAGTACATAAAAATACTTGAAGACTTTTATGGGATAAGATCAGTGTGCTTTGGACTATGAAGTGTTACAGTTATTGTTGGCATATTGTAGCTAGCTTATATTTATTAACCTATATTTTGTCTAGGTTTTCTGAACCATTGTACTTTCAGAGTAGAAAAGAAAGTTTAAGGACAATTTATCTCTAATGGTAACATAAGAGCCAAAGACGTTTTAATGTACAGAGTACATATTCTGTCTTTCTGTGAAGTTCCTAGTTAATTCCTCCTTTTCTGGCCTATAGGTTTTAAGCTACACATATTTTGTTTCATTGGCTCTTTTTACCATCATTTGTTTTATTTGGTGTCTTAATATATTAATTAATTAGCAACATATTTAACAATTTCTGGATACTTTAACAAATTACCATGTGTTCCATATGTTTCACTTACTTTAGATATTCTGCTTCATTTAATTAAAAACTGGGAGTATTGTACTAGTAACTTGATCAAAAAGATATTTTCATGATAACTTCATCCTTAATTACATATGTGACAAGGCCCTAGTGATATAGTCCAAATTTATGTCAATTCATTGAGTAACCTTTAAGTAATAATATAAAATGCAATAATTCATGAATCAATATGCTTATGGAGAATTCTTTATATGAGCAGCTGTTTCATAAAAGTAAACTCAATACTAGATTCTGGTAGAGTACTAAGATTATCTGAGATTTTCATCCATTCTAATACAATAAATAGAAGAAGCAGGAAGAAGAGGAGGAGAAGGAAAAGATGAAGCCCTCAGAAAAACAATAACAAGAAATTTAACAATTATAAATCATTAGGAATATAGCAGATAGCAGTAGCAGACATTGGTAATGTAGAAAATGGAGCAGGGCGGGGACGCGGGAGGGTAAGGGAAAATTTCTGGATAACATGTGAAATGTAAATGAAGAAAATATCTAATAAAGAGAAAAAAAAAGAATGGCCTCAAAACCCATACAGTAAAATGTGTCTATGGAATTTTACTGCTTCTACTGTATGTTTTCATAAATGCACACATCTGTATTAATTATATATGAAACCATAAATATTGTACACAAGTTTATTTGAAAAATTCAGTGTGGAAAACAGGAAAGTAAAGCTATATTTAATGCAACATAAAAATAAATACACATCTTAATCACTTAAGTTCTTCTTTATAAATTAACATTTTCCTCAAGGATATCATAGAGTATTTTGCAAGTATTTTTATTTTTTCTTTATTTTTTATTGACTATTTTATTTATTTACATTTCAAATGTTATTCTCTTCCACAAACCCCCATCCCATCTCCCCACCTCGGCTTCTACTCCCACACTCCCTTCTCCCACCTCACTGTCCTAGCATTCCCTGTGGGTCATCAAGCCTTCACAGGACCAAGGTCCTCCCCTCCCATTGATTCCAGATTAAGTCCATCCTCTGCTACATATGCCACTGGAGCCATTGGTTTCTCCATGTGTACTCTTTGGTTGGTGGCTTAGTCCCTGGGAGCTTGGGGTGGTGGTGGTCTGGTTGATATTGTTGTTCTTCCTATGGGGTTGCAAAGACCTTCAGCTCCTTCAGTCCTTTCTCTAACTCCTCCATTGGGATCTCCATGCTCAGCCTGATAACGTAAATGATATTTTTTTTCTGTAAAGTGGTAGTGGGAGTTTATTATATTCATGAGTAAATTGAAGACTAAAAAATTTGTGTTACAAAATTAATCTGTAATCCCCATCTGCAAGGAAATAGGTAATTTCCTGAAATGCTGGCAATTGTAGCCTTGGGAAATAAAAAAGCCTCAGGGAAAAAGTATGATGAACTATAAGTTTGTCCTTATAAGCCCATGCAGCATCTGACTCAAGGCCATTTCAGCCAGAAATATTGGGTGAATGGTCCTGAATAAAATCCATATCTTGGTTGGTATTTACTATTTAATACATACTTGCATTAATTTGACTCAAAATGGTGGAGTTGGTCTTTCTGGCAAATTGCAGGAATAGCAGACCTAGGAGAGAAAGTGGTGTGAAAGGGAGGGCATATTGAATAGATAGGGCATATTGAATAGATGGACAAGCGGTAAGAGTGGGATGAATATGGACGAGGAAACAAGGTACACATCTACCTTCCCTCACACAAAGCATATCCTGAAGGAGCAATCACATTCCTGTGATTGCATTGTTTCTTGGATGAAGAAGCCTGATATTAACCCGAGAAAACTGTAGGAGGCAGCAAAAGGCCAGGATCACTGAGAAAATAGAATTCTTCAAGTCACACACCCAGAAAGTGTCCAATGTAGGGTTATCCATTCCTTTCCATCCTTGATCCGTTCAATGAAAAACAAAAGACTATTAACCTTCATGTTTCCTCAAAATTTTACAAGTGATATGTACCCACAAGGCAAACAACAACAACAAAACAAACAACAACACAAAACTGCTTGTCTGTAAAATATCTTTGCCTCCCAGATGGAAAAGTAATGAAGCCAAGGAATGGTCACAAAATATACAGTGTCCGTGGGTAGAATGGTGGTAATGAAGGTTGATAATGACAATAGTGACTCTGTGAGTCCAGAAATTGAAAATTTCCATCTTTAATGAGAGCTTTAATTAGTTTCATCATGAAGTATGCAAAAGTTTGAAAAGCCTTATTTGATATCTCAGGACTAGTATTGAAACAAAATTAATCTGTGACATTTTCCAAAAAAAAAATGATAGTGTCTGATAATACAATTAGCTTCTTGAAAGTCTATACCATTATTCCCATGTTATCTTATATTTTCCCTAAAACTGAATTTTAATAAATAGCCACTAGTATGCTTATTACCAATAAAGATCAAATAAATTAACTACATCTAACATGGTGGTAAGAAGGTTAATTAATGTTTTAATCTACACACTAGACAAAAATATTATTAGAAAAATATTTTAATCCTTTATTAAAAGGTCTTAAGTAATTTTAATATTCTATGTACTGACATAAATATAAAGCAAATAAGGGAAAGACTGAAATACTTATGTATTTGGTTCATCTTTTCATGCAGTGTGTAAAGATTGTCTCTGTATTATAAAAATGCTGGTTGCTGTGCTGTCAGAGATTTGAGTCAAGTCCAGACTTTGGTATTTTTATTCATATGACTACACCATAGTTTGTAAACATTCCATTTCTGACCAGTTATTTGGTCTTAATAAAAATCTGATGAGCTATAGCAAAGCCAGAAGAGAAAGATAGGACTTCTGGGCAGAGAGAGAACAACTCTGGGAGAGTCAAACGCAGCAAGGATTTGTTAGCTAGATATAAAGGAAGAAGCAGACAGGGACTGAAGGAGAGATAACTAATGAGCCATGTGATGGCAGAACTTAGATCAGTATAAACAGGTTAATTGACTTAAAAGTTAGTTGGGAAAACTCTAGCTATAAAGCCCAAGCATTCATAAATAAATCATGATTTCCATTTCATTCATTATTCAGGAGTTAGTGGTCCCAAAGAAAGCCTTGTTTTATTTGTGTGTCATTTAGTATAGCAAGAAAATATAGGCATTATGAAATTGACAGATAACCATATTTATATAATCACTAAAAGCAGAAAATACACATATTGCTCAATATGTAAAAGGAGGAAATTGTACATTATATACATACAGATGTTTAATAAGGGCCTGTGACCTTAAGAACACAGGGCAGAGTTATTGTGATGCGAGATGAGAGAAGTTCCAGTTCCTTTATACTAGAAGGCACTATTTCCTCAAGTGAATTAACAGATCCCTAAAAGTTCACAGAAATAGCAAGTACTTGGTTCTGCTAGGTTGGTATTGTTAAACCTCGGTCATGTTCTGTATCTTTTACCAGGCCTGTACAATCAACATGATACTTTGGATTTCATTTTCTATGAAATTTTACAAGGTGGTTCATGAGATTTTGATCTATCACAGATAGGTTGATAATACCACTTAGAAGTCTAAGGAAGAAAAGGTAAGCAAATATTTTTTAATCTGAAAAAAAAAGCATTCTAATTATATCCTTAATGGAAATTAAAGAAAAATAAACCCACTGTATTTATGTTTTTTTTTTTTTGTGTGTGTGTGTGTGTGTGTGTGTGTGTGTGTGTGAGATGTAGCTAAAACCTTCTAAGTCAGTTTTAACAATGACAGTTATTAAACAGTGTTTACCACTACGTGTAGTTTCCTGAGTTTCTTAGATTCTAAAACCAATTTCTCCAGTTCATCTAGCTTCTGCCGAGGTCTGGCTGAGGAAGTACAGAGACATAGAAAAGGATTTCTATCTCTACATCCTTTGGTACATTAATGGTGGCAGCAATGACTAAGACCTATCTGTGGAAAAAATAGATTTTATTTGCTACTTTTTTCCTGGGGAGTTTTCATAAGAAGTATTAGAAGTTGTGCTCATACTATAATATGACATACACAGATGAAGACAACATAATTTTCAGTATCCTATAAATATAGTAGAAGGAAACACTGTGTATAGACAGAAAAGCTTGCGATCTTAACAATCCAGACTATTGCCAGAGTTATTGGTGGCTGTCCACAAAGTGATAATAAGGCTATATTGCTGAGGACAACATCTGTCAACTCAGTGACTGTGGATAATTCAGGTTGAAATACTATTACCCAAGGAGCTGAAGGGGTCTACAACCCTATAGGTGGAAGAATAACATGAACTAACTAGTACCCCCAGAACTCATGTCTCTAGCTGCATATATAGAAGAAGATGGCCTAGTTGGCCATCATTGGGAAGAGAGGCCCCTTGGTCATGCAAACTTTATATGCCCCAGTACAGGGGTATGCCAGGGGCAATATGTGGGAGTGGGTGGGTAGGGGAGCAGAGCGGGGGATGGAGGAGGGTTTAGGGGATTTTCAGGATATCATGTGAAATGTAAATGAAGAAAATATCTAATAAAACAAACAAACAAACAAACAAAAAATGAAATGCTACTTACTCCAAGCCTTCACCACTATGGTCAAGGTTCATGGTATGGAAGATACTGTGGGTGTTACCAAAGAAAAAAGGTAAACACCATCCCAACTTTATACCCTCACTCTACTGTGGTTACTTACCAGAAAGATATATCACTACAATAGTGGCACAAAGCCTGTGAGAGAGTCTAACCGATATCTTATTTGAGTTAATGTCCACTCCATTACTGGCCAAAAACCTAAGACATGGACCTAGAAGAAAAGCAAAACTACAGTTCCACTTAAAAGACATGGCAATAAAATACTCCTAATGACATTCTGTTAAACTCCCAGATCAATGCCTCCCTCAGCCAACATCAGAGAAATTTCTATCAGTGCCAAAGCCAGATTCTAGAAGTCAGGTAGATTAAGTAGGGGGATGGAATTAGCAATAAATCAGCAGATGATTATCTGAGTGAAAAACTTTTTGGGGCTTTTCAAAGTCTCTGGGGCCAGCCAAAAAAGGAGAAACACAAACACACACACACACACACACACACACACACACACACACACACACAAAATCACATACAGACCCAGACAGAAAGACAAATAGGCAGACAGACAGACACATGCATCACACACATCGCACACATTTGGTGGATGAAGCAAAGCTCCAACAAGATCAAATAACTTTATTTTTCTCTTACCCTTTATACCATTAAGTCTGTATGCAAGAAAATGTTCTGTATGCAAGAAAAAAAGATTGCTTCATAGTCATGAGTTGCATATTCTCTGAAAACCCTCACTGTCAAAATATGTTCTCCAAAAAATAAAATGAAATCATTATAGAAAATGAAATAACAATAAGATTATTGATTTTATACTCTTCCTTTGAAATTCACACATAACTGAACATTTCTCCACAAATTCATTGTAACCTCAAAGCAATCATTTCTCTTTCATTGATAAACAATCTTTAAGCAAGCCAATTCTATAGTAGCAAGTTTTTCCTAATGCCTAGCTGATGACAATTTGTAAGTGCCAAGAAACTTTATCGTACATCTTATTTTTGACATCTTGTTAAGCTAAACTGGTGCTCATAAGAGAATTATTTCCTCTTTGTTCATAACCCTACTTTTTCATGGTGCACACTGAAACCAGTGGCCACATCCCTAATACACAAAGTCCTGGAATTTAGAGCCAACAAAGAATGTGTTATTTGATCATTAGCATGTCCCAAGCCTATTTTTCTCTTTCAAGTAGAATTATGTGCTTGTAATACATAAAAAAAAAAAGAAAACTCACTGTACTTCTCTTCAAACCTATTCAGCCTTCACTGCTCTAAGAGATGTGGGTATATACTAATCTTGATTCTAATTTTATCATATCATCGTTTTCTGGCAAAAATTTAAACCAATAACTTTCTACTACTGTATCATCCTAAAACTATTTAAATCAAATCGAGAATTCTGTAAAATTGTTAGTTATTTTTAACAATATTATTCTATGACAGCTCTTCTACATATTGATCTGCAGGAAAAATGACCAATAGGAGGTCTGTCTCTCAAGAAGCAATCATACTAGATTATAAACAGGGAGTGTCCCCAACCACCGAATCACAACATGCTAAATATATGAAGAATATAGCAATGAAAGAAATGAGAAGACACACCTGCTGCAAAAATAAATCCTGAGATGAAGCCCATGAGGCTGTGCCTCTCTGAGGTATGTCCATCATAGCTATAGAAACTAGTGGACTGTTTCCAGGAAACTCACTTACCCACTACAGTTCCTTCTTCATGGCATCTGCCACTCTAGAAGAAGAGTAAACAAATAAAGGCTCTTAACTAGAAAATATAGAATGAGTGAGAGATTTTGAAAAATTCAGTCCTAAAACAGGATATGTCCCTTTTTAGGGCTTCCCCTCATGGATGAATAGGTCTGTGGAAGAAGAGGCAGAAAGGGTCAGGAGAGATGGAAGACGCCAAACAGTCAAGGCCTTATAAGAAACAATAGGACTGGTACACCTACAAACTCCCAGAGACTGAGGCAGCATGTTCAAAGCCTGCAAGGGTATGGACCATATGGAATCATAGAGTGAAAGAAGTGAACACATGCCACATGTACTTGAATTGGACTACAAGAAACTGAGGAGGAAGGCTGACCCTATAGGAAGACCAGCAGTTTCACCTAACTGGGAACCCTGAGATCTCTCAGAAACTGAGCCACCAACCAGGTAGCATACACGAGCTGGTCCAAGGCCCCTGATAAATATATAGCAGAGGAGTGCTGGGTCTGACATCATTGGAAGATATGCCTAACCTTTGAGAGGCCTGAGAATATAAGGAATGGGGAAGATTGGTGAGAAAGCAAAACATCCTCTTTGAGAAAGGAATGGGAGAAATGGGACGAGGAACTGTTGAAGGAAGAACCCAGAAGGGACTGTAAAAAATAAATGTGATAACAATGAAATAAAAGTAACAATAAAATAAAACTAAATAAAATGTGAATTTGTAATTCTTTGTCACAAAAGGAAATAAAATATGTATTCTGAAATTTAAGATAACTTCTAGATAGACAAAAATGTATGATACTCATTAAAACTTTAATAAAATGATATTGGTGGTATAGTTTTACTGAGTTTTCTCAATTTAATTTTAAACTTAATGAATGGGTGGTTCATTCATCATCACTACCTAAATTCTGTACATAATATGATAAAGCATAATACCTAAGAACTAGTGTTATTTGCAAGTTTGTTACTGGTTATATAGCCTTGATCATTTTGATGCACATTCTAAATTTAATTTAAAATGAGAGTAGTTTACTATTATAAATATAATGTGGAATTAAAATGACATTAATTGACATACAAGGAAATATACACATATAGTAGGAATGTACACACAAATGAAGAAGGAACAGTGGGAGAGAAGAGGTGAGAAGAAAGAAACAAGAGGAGGAAATAGAACAGGTAAAGAGAGGTAAAGACTCCTGAAGAAATGAACTCATAGTTTTAGTTTATAGTTAAAGCAGTTATCCATAAAATTGGAAGCATTCCTTGTTTTAAATAATTATGAAACTTTTTTTATTAATATATCCCAAGTTCTGATATGCTTGTGTATGTTTCTGTGGAAAAGAAAACTGCTCAGGAAGCTTGAACTTTGCTTCTGGCTGAGTTACTGGCATCCTGTGTCAGATCCATCTTAAGAAAATCAGAACTGAAGAATGTCTGCTAGAATGTAAACTATGAGTTACAGTGGCTGTGAAACTGGCAGAGTTCATTCCTTCTGTTCCTGTAGCATTCTGAGCTGGAGTAATGCTGCAGTGCAAACTATCGCCAAATCTGTAATGCCGTGCAGCTCCTGCTTACTTGAGAAACAGGGAATGTCATGAGAGCCAGAAACCAGCATTCTTCATCAAGATGCATGTAGTCTAAAATGGCATGCCAAGGATATGAAAGATATGATTGACATTTTTTCCTGATTCACCCCAATCTGAGTTTTCAAAGTTGTAAAGTTTTTTTTACTTGATTTTAGTCTTCTAAACACCTCCCACTTTTATCTAAATAATATTCTTTCTCTTTTTCTGTTCATAATTTTCTGAAGTCGTCACCTTAATATTAGCATTTGCTTCTTATATGATGTGACCAAATTGTTCACATTTTGCCACTTTTAAAATACATAATTCATAATACTCTAATTATTTTTGGTGTGACATTACATCCCTTTAAGGGAATCTGTCTTTGCACCATTACCATGGGTGTTGATTTGTTAGAGAAAAAATGAATTTATATCATGGTGAACAGGAAGAACCACTACCTTACAAAGCAGATAAGACACTGAATTTTTTGCTTAATTGAGAAATGGAAAGTGGATTAAAATAAGCTTTTAACAGAGGACTTGATTAAAATCAGGTATAGACTTTATTACTCATCAGGATTAGTGGACACAACAATGTGAAGGTTTTGAGTCACTAATACAAATGTTGTTTATGTTTATATGTATTTGTTGATTCCTCTTGGATATCCATGCAGTTTAAAGACAGACTGCAAATTCACACTTCTCTAGAGAAAATAAAACTTTCACACTGATATATTAAAATACAGGCCTAAATTCGGCCTAAAGCACAGGATACTCTCTTTTTCAGTGGCATTTACAGGACCTGGTTTCTGTTTGACATTTGTTCAAATTTCTTTTTTTCCATGTTGATTGTTATCTATTGGTATCTGACTATCAACATTTGCAAGAAGTGTAGCATTAATATTTCCTTAGTTTCAGTTCCAAAAGTAAAGATATGTATATATATATATATATATATTTTTTTTTTTTTTTACTTTCTTCGAGATGTGAACAGCATCCGAATAGTTTCTCCTAGGCATATATGACTGAACTGGCCAGAATTACCTGATTATGAAATGCTTTGATAGGTCATGTATAGACTAACTGATTCTAATTTCTATTGGAAAACAAGAATGTTGGCTTTCACAACATATATACTGAGAAGGCTAAAGAGTAGTTAATCTAAAAGCAGGAATTTTCAACCCAAATAACATATATAGCTAGTGCCAAAACAAATTCCTTTTCTTAAAATCGAATGGGTTTCTTTTTTGTTGGTTACTTGATAAACCCTGTCTAATTCTGGTACAATCTCCTATGACAACCTGCTCACTATGTATTATCAAAAGAATCTAAGTTAAGCTTATTCATTATTGTTATTGAAGCATATCAAAGCATCTGGAGTATAGAAAAATGCATGTGGAAATTAAGTGCTTGCTGACTGAATAATGAGACTGGGAAAATAATTGAACTTTTCTTCCAGTCAGAATTTTGGCTTAAATGGTAACAATAATGAAATACAAATCAGGGCAGTTTTATTAGTACTCTAAACTAGTAGAATTATTAGTATCAATGAAATAATCTCTCAAACAAAAAAAATGATCACTGACTAAATGATAAAACCTCTAGTAGCTGTTAACTCATTAGAATTTCTTTAAAAGACCAATATCACTACATGCATTCACAGATATATAAATGTGTATAGAATTGTGTTACAATATTGTAATTGATTACTATAAGATAAATCTGTTCATATACCTAGAGTTCTGTTTTTAATGAAATTACACTTCATAGTTTGTTGTTTTCATAGCATCTCTCCAGAGAGAATGGTATGATGTTTTGTTCTAAGTCCATGCATGATAAATGATCTGGAACCATTAGAATATGGTGTTATGCACAAACAACTAGACAGGAATTCCATTACAGATGATTAGTCAACCATGAATTCAGCACCCAGCAGATGGACAGCTCCAACATGCCACATGAATTATGTGCATTACAGCTGCTACTTTGGTAAAGCTGAAATTATCTTGATGAACAGCTGCAGTTTTCTTAGGAATCTATGCAAAGTACTCTAGTTATATTTTGCCCCATCACACGGTATAGAAAGGGCTGATTACCTTGAATAAAGGTTGTGTGTGAAATCATTTATGCCCTGCTGTGTTAACGTTATATTTGTCCTACATATTTACATTTTGAGCACGAGTACTGTGTTAGCTGATGTGTGTTTTATGTGTCTATAACTCAAAGTGAACAATAGTAAAATTCTTCAGGCTATTAGCTAATTATAGAAAACAAAACAAAACAAAATACTGAGGTATTATAATTTTAAATGATCCCTTGCATGTATTTGAGTTAAAAGAAACTGGGATAAGATAGTTTATGTATTTTGTAAAGATTATAGATGGTTTTTATTTCAAAGGATATTTCAAGGACTTGGGCCATGAGTTTTGAAATAAAAGGAAATTACAAAACAAATAAACAAATAATATAATTACTTGAAAATTTTATAGAACCCATTCAAATATAAACGTTAAACTAATATTAAAATGTATACCTTGGAGTTGGGAAGTGGTTAAGGACACATACTGCTATTGTGAAAGATAAGAGTTCATTTCCCCACATCAGGTATCTAAAAACTGCTTGTAATTTCAGCTCCAACAATCAATATTATGCAAATCCAGAATATAAATATAAGTTGTTTGCTTATATATTTCATATAATATATATATATATATATATATATATATATATATATATATNTTTTTTTTTGTCTTGTTTTGTTTTTTGAGACAGAGTCTCTCTGTATAGCCCTGGCTGTCCTGGAACTCACTCTGTAGACCAGGCTGGCCTTGAACTCAGAAATCTGCCTGCCTCTGCCTCCCAAGTTCTGGGATTAAAGGCGTGTGCCACCACCACCCAGCATCATTGTGATTTTTAAATTGTATTTTGTAATATTTTATTGTGTTATGTTTTGTTTTTATCTCTTAGAATCCTGTTCGGTTCTAAGAAGATACAGAGTGCCTGTGGCGTGGAGAGTACTCAGGGGACCTGGGACCGTCCACCGAGTTCCTGCACAAGATGGGATGGGGCTGGCCCCGACCAGAACAAACCACAGCCGCTGGTCAGATGGGTTTCCTTTGACCCTGTTCCTGCTGGCACAGAAAGAAAGTGAATCTTCTTTGTAGGGGAAGAGAAAAGGAACTTGGAGGAGTAGAGGAAAAGAAAACTGTAATCAGAATATACTATATGAAAAAAAAAAAAGAAACTATTTTCAATTAAAAGGTAAATAAATATATAAATAAATAAGAACAACTATAAATATAATCCAGATTCCTACAAATTGTTGATGTTTTCTCTCCAACATAGGTCTTTTAAAAAGTTGCATGAAGCTCCCGATATAATAATGAAAGAGCAATAAATGTATCATGAGCTTGAATTCATAATTAACAATATGTTGAAAGGAAGTGTTTTATATGTCTTAGAACCAAGCTTAATATACTATAAGAAAATAATAACTTATCATCATTTATCTGTCATCCTGAAAAAATACTAAGTACTTTGCCTTTAATCAGGCTAATAAAGATTAACACTTCAAAGTTTGAATGTATCTGATACACTGAGAAAATGGCACTTCAGGAACTGTGTCTTATCAGGACATTGTTGCAAATATCAAACAGCTAGCTGCTTATCAGACAAAAGATAATTGTTCCTTTCTTATTACTTGTTTTGGGGTAGGGTAGTGGAGAAAAGCACAAATAAAATTAAGAAGCATGGTAGTTTAAATATATAGCCCATCCTGGAGAACATAAAGAACCCATGCTTTGGAAGATTAGTGGGTTTAAGAATTTTCTTTGCACTAATGAGAATGATACTTTGCTTCTAACACCTACTCAGTTGAGATGTAATAGGAAAATATTAAACTATTGGGTTTGATTCAAATTCAAAGAATATCTGTAGTAAGAGTCTGGAACAAATTCAAGGAAATACAACTACAAGGGGCAGCATAGAACTATAACATCTTCATGTTGTAGGCAGTATAGCAGCATGGTCTTGTACTTGAGGCAAGTCAGTGCTAATAATGAAATCCTCTCCCACATGTATGAAGATATAATAATTAATCAGTGGATGAATGTTGGTTTTTTTAGTCAAAGGAATATCTCCAAAAGGGGTATTTCCAGAGGATGCTTGATTCTGGATACTTAGAGAGTTTTGTTTCTACTTGAGAGATTTTAAAGAGGATGCTTAAGTACATGACACTGAATTTATAAAAACAGATGTATAATAGGAGACAAATAGGCATGCAAGAAAATTGTGTGTTTTTATCTCAAAGTATAAAACAACAAAGAGATGACAGATAGATGAGAGAGAGAGAGAGAGAGAGAGAGAGACTTCTTAAAGCCCTCTGGTAGGAAATATACTTGTGATTACTGTAACCATCACACAAGTCTGACACTTGCATGTTTCATGCTTGTAGGTTTGAGATGGCAATTTATAATGACTTAATTGTATTCAAGGGTGAGCATGTTTCTCCAAAATAGAAGACACACAATAGGTTAAAAATATAAAAAATTTCAGGCAAATGAACAGAACTAGAAACCATTATATTGAATGAGGCAATCAAGGTCCTCAAAGACTAAATTGGAATATTCTCACTCATATATGCATCCTAAGATTGAATCTCTGGGTGTGGGGGAGTACAGTCTACAGTCCCTGGGGACTGCCAGAGCTCAGGCACCTCTAGATGCCATGGAAGAGGGAGGTCATGTCTGGGAGCATTGAAAGGCCTTCCACGGGAGAATATACAGCCAGATCTCTAGGCAAAAGCCTTCTCCATTGCTCCCCAAGTCAGATCCCAGTGAGAAGAAACAGTCCACCGTTTTAAGACATTTATTGTCGTGGCAGAGAGTTGCCATGAATAAAACGGTATCCCACTTTCTCAGGGCGGGCCTGAAGTTAAATACCTTTTTCAGGAAGGAGTGTCTGGGAAGGGCTGTTTACCTCATTAAAATGAAGATCTGTCTTGTGACCATAGGTCCTGCACTTGCCTGTGGAGGGGCCACAAAATTATGCAGGGCTTCTGCCTCCTGTCAGGAGCCTGGTATGACAAAAACACCTTCTGTCCCTCAGGGTCACTGGGCCTTCAAGACTGTGTGTGCTTGAGCAAGCAAGAACCAGGGCACCTTTCATGGTCCTACAGATCTAAGGTATGTTCTCTGTAGTATGTAATTTAAAAAAAAGTGATTCAACTAGGCACTGGTACCCTGTCTTGAGTGCTAATCCAAACAAACCATTTTTTTTTTCCTGAAAATGCCTGGAATTACTGCTTGCATTCCTCAGGCCGTCCACTCCATGGCTGATCTGCAGAATGCCAATGACCACTCTAGTGGTACTCAGCTCTATTTAGCCCATGAAAGTAAAACACTAAGATTTTTATATTTATGTTTGCCAGATCTGTATCAGTAAATTTCCAGCCCAAATATGCCTGTACAAAGAACACACAACTCAGTTAATATATTTACAAGCTACACACCTAGGTTGGACAGCTATAGCACTAAATTATTCTATTGCCCAGCTATGGGATCCCTAGCTACTTGCTGCTCTACTTGCTGCTTTTCCATGTCACATGGGACTGCACAATCTTTCACCTCCTCCTTCTCCATCGTCTTCCTTCCTCTCTCTCCCTTCTCTAAAACTCTCAGCCCTGACTTTCCCTTCCACTGCCTAATTACAGGCTCTAGCCCTTTTTTGCCCAGATAATTGGGAAGCAAGTTCACATGGAAGGGCAGGGTTAACAAAATATAAACAGCACCAAGGCAATCCATAAAATTTCTCCATGGACTACTCCCTACACTATTTAACAATAGAGTGTTAATTCACCAGAGACCAGAAGCTTCTGGCTTCAGTGCATCCTAGAGTTAAGACAGAATTATCAAACACAGAGAGTTATGTCTTCTAGAGCTTATCAAGCAAATAATTATAAAGTAAGCAAGAATTAAGTTTTCTAGTGCTTAATTAAGCACAAAGATTTAAAGAGTAAACAGAGAGCTAAAGAGTTAAGTTTCCACAGCACTTAAAGAAGCATAGAACTATAATAGTTAAGATTTAGCACTTATTAAAGTACAGGACATTAATAAAGAGTTAATAAACAATTAAGTTTCAGCACTTACTGAAGCACAGAGCATTAATAAAGAATTAAATTTTAGCGCTTATTGAAGCACTAAAAAGTAATAAAGAGTTAATCAAGGGTCATGGTTTTGGTGCTTATTTAAGCACAGAACAATAAGAATCAAGTCTCCAGCATTAGATAAAGCATAGAGAGCTGTAAAGTCTAATAAAGCACAGAGAGTAATAATAGTAAAATTAAAGCTTGCAGTTATCAGCCACAGAATAAGCAAGAGTATGTTAAGCCTCCATAAGCCATAAACTTCAGCATCCAGCAGAGTTAGAGAGTTAGAAGACCAGATATCATTTATCTTTTGACCTGAGTTTCTCTGACATTTGTGCCCACTTCATGTCCTTCTCAAAATGCCAGGCACAGGTACCTGGCAATAGCCCTATTGTCATAGTCACCTTGTGGTAGAGACACTCTAGTCATACACTATTTTTTTCTCTTTTCATTTGAGCACACAATAAATAATATAAATAACATTAATGAGGTTGTTTTCTCAGTTGAGTTTGTTAGAACAACTGGTTATGCTTCAAAGTGAAATATACATTTTACTATTTTTTCCAGTTCCATGTTCTCTGTGTTCTTTTCTTTCTCTATTGCTTGTTACAAGTACATTGTAGTGTAACACATGAACAAACACTCTCACACACAGGATGCTTGAAGAAACTTGTTCTCAAAATGAAAACTATGAGTAATATGTTAATCTGCATGTTAAAAACATAATTTTAGAGTATTTCATTGATAAAAACACTAATTTTATTGAATATTTTCTTTATTTACATTTCAAATGTTATTGCCTTTCCTGCTTCTTCCCTCCCACCCCTCAAAGCCCCCTAGCTCTTCCCCCCTTTCCCTTCTTCTATGAGGCTGTTCCCCCATCAACCCACCCACTCTTGCCTCCCTGCCCTTGCATTTCCCTACACTGGGGCATCCAGCCTTCACAGGACCAAGGGTCTTTTCTCCCATTGATGCCCAACAAGGCGAATCTTGCTACATATTCAGCTGAAGCCCTGGGCCCCTCTATGTGTAGACCTTGGTTGGTGGTTTAGTCCCTGGGAGCTCTGGGGTGTCTGATTGTTTGATATTGTTGATTCTTCCTATGGGGTTGAAAACCCCTTCAACTCCTTCAGTCTTTTCTCTAACTCCCCCACTGGGAACTCCATTAATCTCCTATCTTAAACCACTGTGATTTTACAGTTTGCTCCTCTATTATCTATCTATCTATCTATCTATCTATTTATTTATTTATTTATTTATTTATTTATTTATAATGACCAAGGCAACTCATTTAAAAAGGGTTTAGTTTGACTTACTGTTTCAAATGGTCCATGATGATGGAATTCAAGTGTAGTGGGTGGAGCTATTTAAAACTCACATCTAAATCACAAATAAGAGCCAGAGAGGCACTGTGGGTTTGGTAGATGTCTTTTGAAACCTCTAAGATCACCTCTAGTGAAGCATTTCCTTCAACAAAGTGATTTTTCTTAATCATTCACAAATAAGCTCTAGCCACTAGAGACCAAATATTCAAATATATAAATCTATAGGATATATTCTCATTCCAATTGTCATAGCCTCAGATTGATTAGAATTACATAATTGGATGCAAATTTTGCATCACTATGTAATACTATGACTCCATAATAGATATTAAGTCAGCATGCAATATACAGTTAATTATTATTGAAACTAATGTCACATTTTGTGCACATAAAATATATCTTTTCAATAATACATCATATTTGTTTTTCTTTGTTTTACTAATCTATTAAACATTCCATGTTAACTTCGTTTAACTTTTTTTCATTGAATCTGAAAGGAAAAATACATTTAACTAGTCATCTACTGTACATCAGTTTAGTTTTATCAAAAAAGACATTAACATTTTGTAAAAATTGAAACAATTCTCTTTTATAAGTCATAAATCACGAGTAAATAGTAATATAAATAATAATACCTGTAAAATTTTTGCGTATAAGCTACAATGTGTTTTCTTTGATTTAAAGCATTTGTTACAGTACTTTAATTCCATAAATTATTGTCAAATATATAGAATTATTATTGCACCTAAATTTGTTTTTCTGAAAATTAAAATTTAATTGATACAAAAATGTAATACTGTTTTAACTTTTAACAGTAATATATGTATGTTATATATATTTATATATCATAGACATGTATATATAATAGTCATGTATATGTTTCTAATATATATATAATATATATATTTAATATATATATATATATATATTCTGAATATTAAATCTGAAGGGGTAAAGGTCTTCTTATATCTTATCATCTTCTCTACATTAAATGACTATTCTGTATTTTGGTATTATACAATACATATTTTATGACCAGCTCCCATTTTGTATATTTAACTCACATTTTTAGATATCTGTAGGTGAAGATAGGTACTGGAGTGGAAAAGAAGAAAAGGTCATCAGAAATTCAGTTTTACTTAAGTATAAATTTAATAAAAGATAAAGCCTTAATATATACTTAATATGAGAGTTGCTGGACATAGGATGCCCATTTGGGTAGGTCCAGGAAAGAAAAAAATAAAACCAAGATACATAACCAAGACACCAGATAATAATGTTGAGACCTGAGAATCTGGTATGATAATACAAAGGCATTTTAATGCAGAAAAAGTAAAAGTATCTTTCATCAAGTTATGTGGAAAATCAATGTATTAGAAACAGGTTTAGAAAAAAAGGAAGAAAAACAAGTCAAGAAATAAATAGTGTATAATCACAAAGTCATAGCTAGAAGTATTTGGGAAAAGAGAATGAGAAAGTGTCAGAATGGGTCTTTATAGGTCTATGTTTTCAAATATGTAAAATAGAGTGAACAAGATACAACTGAAGAGCTATGATATCATTTGGATGGTAGAACATGCTTTAAAACTATTTAGAAATTATATAGCAATGAATACAATGTAGATATTATAATTAAATCATTTTAATTAATAATGATTATTTCTTGAGTGATAAGCATATGGACATGTGATCTCAAATTCAACATGTACAATGATGGAATAAGTGGTACACACACACACACACACACACACACACACACACCATATACAAAAAAAGGAAAAGAGAGAGAGAGAGAGAGTGAGAGAGAGAGAGAGAAAGAGAGAGAGAGAAAGGTGACAAAACTGAATACTGATATACTTTGTCTCTCTCTTTCTTTTAGGTTTTGTTCCTTTTTGGTGTGGGTTCAACTTATGGATTCTAGTATTGCCTTGAAAATATTGTATCTCTCTGCTATGTATTATATTTAAATGCATGTGATATAATTCCTAGCTACTAAAGATATTTTGCTTGGTCTTATTGAGAGAGGATGCACCTAATCCTGTGCAGGTTTGATGTCCAGGGAAGGGGGATGCTAGGAGGAAGTGGGTAGGTTGGGGAGCACCCTTTCAGTGCCAAAGGTGAAGAACTCTGTGCAGGAGGATTGGGTAGGGGGTGCAGCATTTGGAATATAAGTAAATAAAATAATTTAAGAAAAAAAAAAACGGTGAGACATGGAAATGAAGTAAATTATATCTAAAATAATAAGTCAATAATTTACTATAATTTTAATATTAATTCTAGCAAGATTTTTAAATTACAATACTATATAGTTATATAAATCAAAATAAACACCATGAAAATACATACATATATGGACATTCTGACATGAATATATATATATGAAATATTGAAAGAATAGAACTATCATTGTAAGAGTTATCTCTTAAGATTATGAAATTTTTATAACTTCGTGAGGACTTAATTATTATTTGCTGGTCTACCTTAATTCCTCACTCATGTGCTTCAGTTAAATATCCATAGCAACCATGAAATGACTAAGGGGTTATTTGAAGTTTTTTCAATGAAAGGTGATTGAGCGCAGTAGTATAAAGAACAAAAGAGCTGTAATGAGACCTGAAGAGTTAAACTGGGGCTGAGAACAGATTGTACGATGAAGTTTGGAGTAGGTAGAGGGATAAGTAACACTAATTACTTTTTAAGAAGACATATGAAAACTACTAATGTGGAAGTATATATTCATATATCTGGGTAACCCTATAACTGGGAGCAATGGCTCTACAAGATATCAGAGCTTAATAAATATAAAAGTCAAATTCAAAGACTGCATAATTTCTTTTAGGGCCATTCTCCCTTGATTCTCCTATACCCTGCTATTACAGGCTATTGCCATTGGTCTTGGTTACTTTTAAAATCTTGATGGTAAAGTTGTATTACTGAAGCTACCACATGCTCATGTTTGGAAATATGGCAATATAAATCTGGTTTGGAACTGAAAGCTGCAACACAACTGGCAACATTCCTTAATATTGCAAAATGCTTTTTAAGATACTAAGGCTATAAGATTGTGTGTTATTCCTGAGTGTGAACCTTGGGAAGTACAATAATAACTGTTCTGGTAAGATATTTCCATAGTGCAATAATGACACAAAAAAAGTTGGAATAAGAAAGTACTTTATTATTATTGATCTTCAATTAATAATAATGATAATAATAATAAATTAAAAAGACAGCTGATACTCTTATTGCCTAAGACCCTGTGATCAGTGAGAACATAGTTTCTAGAGGAAACCTATTAGTATCATAATGATGAATGCATACACTATTAAAGTAACTCCTAATTTCTTAGGGTTGTACCTACAAACTTGTAGAGCAATACATCTCTCAACCCTTATTTAAGAAACTTAAGAAGCTTTTCAGTTGATCTAGATGGAAATTAACCTAATGATCCACAACTAGCAAAGGTTTTATACAATGAGAATGTTGCCCCTGGTAAATAAACAATGAATCAGTAAATGACCAAACATAAGGAATTTTTGAAGAATACAAATGGGTCTTCAATATTAGGGGCAAAACAACAGAACACAAAGTTCCAAGAAAGGGTATATATGTTACTTTTCAATTGCTGTTTTATACCATGATGACTAAGGCAAGTTAAATGAAATAGTTTAACTAAACTTACAGTTTCAGAGGATTAGAATCTAAGATAGCATACAAAAGCATAGTGGTAGGAAGAGTTGAGAGCTCACAACTGCAAGAAGGTGGAAGAGAGGGAGACCCTGTAAGAGGACCAGCAGTCTCAATTAACCTGGACCCCTGAGATCTCTCAGACACTGGACTACCAACAAGACAGCATACACCAGCTGATGTGAGGCCTCCAAAACATATACAGCAGAGGGCTGCCAGGTCTGGGTTCAGTCAGAGAAGATACACCCAACCCTGAAGAGACTGGAAGCCTCAAGGAGTGAGGAGGTTTGGTGGTGTGGGGATGGGATTAGGTGGAATGGAAGGTGTTGTGGGAACATCCTCATAGAGACAAGGAAGGAGGTATGAGATATGGAACAGTCAGAGGGTGGACCAGGATGGGGATAAAATCTGGACTGTAAAAAAGATTAATTTGTCACTTTGGCCATACAAATGCTGATGATATTTTAAATCTAGTCAGGAAACTTCTATTTAAAGCAAATCAGGCTTTGTAGAACTTTGTTTCATGGATTTAATGACTTATACTTTAAGCTCTTAAATGATTTCATTTCTCTCCCTTCATAGATCCTTCAGGAAAATATATTAACCATTTTCATGTATAAAGTAATTCTTCATTAATCATGCATTTATGGACATATTATAAATATAGTAAAAGAATACTCAAAATACTGAAAGGTAGACTTCCTATATCTATCTGATAAGCTTTTAATTTTTAATTTTGAGCAAATATGTTTCAGTTAGTTTTTTTCAAGCCATTAATGTATATATGTATGTAATATATAATACTGGAATAAGGAGACTAAGAATTACTATACACTTTCAAATGTAGTGTGAATAATATGAACCTGAAACAATCTAGTCTCACAGGCATCCAAGGTTGATTTCAGAGCTGTGCTTTCCCAGGGCATCCACAAAGCCCAAAGTGAGTTGTTTCAAAGCCCTGCACACATTCAGTTTGTGAAATGCAGTATTCTCAAAGCTGTCTCTACTCACGCATAGTGGAAGGAATTAATTTAATCTAAAAAAAAAATTGTAAAAATTCCTCAGACAAGACATGCAAAGTTAAAAAAAAAAAGTAGGGCAGCTTGTTTATAGATGTGCCTCAAGCCTAAGCATCGCTTCTCTGTTCTCATTGTCTGTCACAACAGGGGTTTCAATGCATGAATGCCTTTGAGATCACATTCATTGCCTTGCAGCTTATCCAGATGCCAGAATAAAAATATAGAAAGTGAGTGCCAACCTTGTGGAAATGATCACTTTACAACTTCTACTGTAAAAGTTCACCTCAGGATATGTTCCTTAAGAACTCCAGAGCCACCAGATCAGAAGGTGCTTGGTTCCTCTTAAGTACAACCACAGTCATTGGGGAACCACAGAACGGTTGAGAATTCAGAAACCTATAAAGAAAAATGTTTGAATTCACTTGCTTATTTCAATCTTCTGTATATATATATATATATATATATATATATATATATATATATATATATATAACATTATAATTAATATATTAACACAAAATTAATTGTGATTCTATTTAAACTTGCTCATAAATGGTGAAAACAACTGACTTACAGTTTTACCTATTCTAAAGTTGTAACATTTCTGCATAAGAATGTTACATGTGTTAGAGATATAATATGATATTTTACTTCACGTGTACACTAAGAAATCAAGAATCAATTCAAGGTAATTAGCATATCTGTCTCAATCTATTGTATTTTTTTTTCTGGTTGGTATAACCAGAATCCTGTGAATGTGCTTTTTCAAATAACTTTAAGCACATTGTTATAAATTGTTATTTTTACTTATCATTCCAACTTTTCCCAAATTGAATACTTGACTAATTAAATGTGACTTTAGAGAGTAACTTTTATCATCCAATAACACAAACATCTCTTTCCCTTTATAAGTATCTGAGTATACATGCACATACTAGAGACAGTACTGCCTTTCTATTCAGTTATGTGTTTCTGTTTATATGGAGAAAATTCCACTTCACTTAATACCACCTCAGTTATTTGAGAAGCCTTTGATTTTAGATCTCCTAGGAAACATCATACATGTTCATCATAAATCTAGTTAGATATAAAAGAGTATTGACAACAGTCAACAATAAATACAATGGAGACAAGAAAACAAAAACAGAAACAAATATTGCATCCATGGAAATCAGAATGAAAAACAACAGAAGAATCTACATGCATATGAATATATAAAAGAATACTGTTTGGAAACACTCAAATCACTTTCCTCCAAGTTCTTTTTTTTTTTTTTTTTATTCCTACTGTCACCTCCTATAATTGAAGTTTTCTCTGCGCTAAATTTGTCACATGTTTAATTTGAATAGATCAATAAGAATACACAAGATAGGGACTTTCTAGATATTTTACTTAAGTCTATATCTAGCTAGATAATATGTAACATACTCTTAATTTAATCATTGATCTAAACATTGTTTTCTAGATCTTCTTTTCTCCAAATGGAGCACGTAATTAAACCAAACAAAAAGTTTAACTTCAAAAACTACTGAATATAATTATATAGCAATTACAATATTGGGTTCCAGAACCATAAAGATAGGATATTGGTTTGGCACAATGAGACTTTATACTTATTTCCATCCACCTTCCAGAAACTATACTATGAAGATCATTAAATCTTTGAAGTACTCTAAACTTTTAAGATAACAGAAGTGTAGAGAATTCTATCTGTGTTTGGATTATTAAAATGCTTCCTAGGAAGCAACAAAAAGCAGATAACAAAACTAATTTTATATCATCGGAATTGTAGTGGTTTAAGTGAGAAATGTCTGCCATAAGCTTATGGCAGCTGATGCTATTGAGTGTAAGATTATAACTCTGGGGGTTGGCTTTGCAGATCTATAGTCTTGTCCCATTCCTTCCCGTTGCTATCCCTGTTTCCTGTGTGTGAATGAAAGAAGAGTCAGACAACTCCGGATGTAATACAATTCCCCTATTTATAGATTCTAAACTTCTAGAACTGTCAGTGAAGGTAAATGTTCTTCCTTAAGATGCTTCTGCTCAGAAGCTCAGAATACCCAAGATATAATTTGCAAAACACATGAAATGCAAGATAAAGAAGACCAAAGTGTGGATACTTTGATCCTTCTTAGAAGGCGGAACAAAATACTCATGGAAGGAGTTACAGAGACAAAGTGTGGAGCTGAGTCTAAAGGAATGACCATCCAGAGACTGCCCCACCTGGGGATCCATCCCATAAAAAACCACCAAACCAAGACATTGAAGATGCTGACAGGAGCCTGATATAGCTATCTCCTAAGAGGTTTTGCCAGTGCCTGACAAATACAGAAGTGGATGCTCACGGTCATCCATTGGACTGAGCACAGGGTCCCCAATGAAGGAGCTAGAGAAAGTAACCAAGGAGCGGAAGGGTTTGCATCCCCATAGGAGGGATAACAATATGAACTAACCAGTAACCCCAGAGCTCCCTGGGACAAAACCACCAACCAAAGGAAACACATTGTGGGACTCATGGCTCTAGCTGCATATGTAGCAGAGGATGGCTTACTTGGGGAGGAGAGGCCTTTGGTCCTGTGAAAGTTCTATGTTCTAGTATAGGAGAATGCCAAGGCCAAGAAGCAGGATTGGGTGGGTTGGGGAGCAGTAGGAGGGGGAGGGAATAGGGGATTTTCTGAGGGGAAACTAGGAATGAGGATAACATTTGAAATGTAAATAAAGAAAATATGTAATAAAAAAAGAAAGAAAAAATTCCACAAAAGAAAAGAAAAAGAAAAAAGAAAGATGTTTCTGCTCTTGGCATTTAATCACAGCAAGGGAGGAGAAACTAACAGAAGACTGACTATCCTAGGGCAGCAGTACAGCTGCTGTGAAAATTCTGAGGAAGTTGAGTTTTGGAGAACTTTGTACTGAATCTTGTAAGCAGATCTTAATCTGATCATTTTACTAGAGTCAGAAAGATATTAGTGTCTGTCTGAGGTTAAGACTAGGATTTGACTAGGATAATGAAGCTTCAGAGGAAGCTATGATTTTATTAGCAACTAGCTTAGATATCATTCACATTATTTTTTTGACAAACTTTCTGTTTTTCTACATACTTTCTGTGAATTTACCTGATGCTATATTGAAAAGTAAAGCTATCCCTATCATTATATATTATAACTCCATGGAACTGCAAGCCAGTATAAACTTTTCTCCTCAGGTTGCTTGTGATCATGATATGTCATCTGTAGTCCAATCATCATGTATATTGTATAAAATCTAAGTTTTTGTTGTCTATTATTCTGTTTAAAATCAAAAAGAAAAAGAAAAAGAAAAAGAAAACAGACTGTGAGAGAAGAGAGCCAAATACTAGTGTCCTAGTAAAGCCTCTCATA
>LR749896.1:50000-172976 GCA_902729485.2 Mus minutoides
CTCCTTCTAAGTCTTTGCAATGTATCCTTATGATGTAAGGTAAACCTTATGTTCCCTGACTTATTTGGGTAAGGTAAAATATATGTTCTCTGGCTTTGCCTTTAACATTTTGCCATCACTGTTGTTTAATAATGAGCATCATCTCCTGACATCACACAGGCTTTTTATAAGTACTACTGAGTTTACTTACATTATCCAGGTCATAACAACTGCTTGCTAATATCTGTTTAGCAAAAATAGAAAAAAAAATCTTAGGGAAGTTTAAGCTGCGCTGAGGAGGAGAAGAAATAGAGAAGGGAGCAGGGATAAAAACACTAAAGATTTAGTGTATCTGGTTTTGCGTTGAGGTCCTTGATCTACTAGTATTTGAGTTTTGTGCAGGGTGATATCTCTAAATCTATTTCATTCTTCTACATGCAGACATACAGTTAGACAAGCACCATTTGTTGAAGATGTTTTCCTTTTTTTCATTGTATGGATTTGGCTTCTTTGTATAAAATCAAGTGTCCATAGGTGTGTGGGTTTATTTTTGGGTCTTCAATTCTATTCCATTGGTGAACCAGCCAGTTTCTGTTCTAATATCATGCCATCTTTTTAATCATTATTTCTTTATAGTACAGTTTTAAGTCACAGGATAAACAAAAGTCAAATAACCTTGACCCCTGGGAATTCTCAGAGCCTGAGCCTCTAACCAAAATACATACATGGGCTGGAATGAAGCCCCAGGCACATATGTAGCAGATACACAGCTGGGTCTCAATGGCTGCCTTGTCTGGCCTCAGTGAAAGAGGATGTGTGTATCCTGGCAGAGACTTGATGTGCCAGTGTAATGGGATAGCTAGGAGAGTCTCTACTCTCTCAGATGAGAGGAGGAGTGGGGAGGGGTGATGGGCTCTATGAAGGAAGGACCCAGATGAGGAAGCTGCATTTGGGATGTAAATTAACTAATTAATTGAAAATATATTTTCTTCCTACAAATTAAAACAAAAACTATAGATGTCTGAAAAAGACACAGGATAATTTATGTTTACTTAAAAATACTATTCATTCATTTATTCATTATTTTAAAGGAAGTTATACTACTTGGGATGATATTTCTTCTTTTGAGGGTCATAAGACTATCTGGAAAAAAATTTACTGATAGGTGTGAGAAAGATCCTTTCTCTAGTTAGTCAGGGGAGCCCAAGACACTTTTCAAGCCATATAGCCTATTGCTATTAGCATTTTATGAAACAGATCTTAAACCTAATATTTTATTGCTTAATACAGGTCATAGTATAGACAAGGACTTGGAAGAATCGTTTTGGTACTGACTTGGGAGCCCTAACTCTGAGATAGCATTCTCATAGTGCCCAATGGTACCAGGGAATCAAACAAGGATAGGAGGAGACAATAGTTCTACTCAGCTATAAAGCTACAAATCAGAACAATGACAAGATACTTCCAAAAGTGTAATCATGGCCTTTGATTTTAAGGTCATCTAACAGCCATCTAATTAAACCTCAATAGGAAATAATTCAGATCTGTTACATGAATGATAGGATATAGACACTAAAACTACCCACGACGGTTAAGATTATGGACTCTGGAAGAAAACCTCCTACTGACACTTTCCAAAAGCAATATAATTCCTAACTATTCTTTTCACTTACCCTTAAATGCACTGATACAAGTAGCTTTTACCCCTCATCAAAGGCATTTCTTTTTATAGAGGCCAGAGATCATCACAGAATTTCAAACTTGTCAATTGAAGAATAACTATTGGTGAGATGCCCTCACTTAACTGTTACATCTATAATAAAATTTCCCCAACTGAGGTAATCACCCTAACAGAATATGCTTAATGACAACATATACACAATAGATTACTACACAGCGATTACAATGACTTCATGAAATTCATAGGCAAAAATGGATGGAACTAGAAAATATCATCCTGAGTGAAGTAACCCAGACACAAAAGAACACACATGATATGTACTCACTAATAGTGGATACTAGCTCAAAAGCTCACAATGCCCATGATATGAAGCATAGAAGGAAGACAAAAGGGTGAATACTTCAGTCCAGCATTGAGGGAGGAACAGGACAATTATGGGAGGTGGAAGGAGAGGGGGACAAGGAAGGGAGAAAGGAGGGGGTGGAAATCAGGGTGGCAGTATTAGAAACCTGTGACTGAGACTCTTTTTTAACATTATAGATTTTGCTCTGTGTGCATGTGCTGTTACCTGTGTGTGTGTGTGTGTGTGTGTGTGTGTGTGTGTGTGTGTGTGAGAGAGAGAGAGAGAGAGAGAGAGAGAGAGAGAGAGAGAGAGAGAGAGATTAAAGTGTAATTTTCTGAAGAGGCCAGCCAAGGATCTTATCAGATCTCAAGGTGCTGGAATTAAATAAGTGGTATAAGCCACTGGATATGGATGTTGGAGATAAAACTCAGGCCTTTGGAAGGAAGTCCACTTAATCCCTAAGATTTCTCCCTAGCTCTTCTTATCATGTAACTCAGGTTAGCCTCATCCTCTGAAGTGCCAGAATAGCAAACATTTGCTACCATTTTGCCTGTAAGCTAATTATTTCATGATTATATATATTGATACAGCAAATGCAATTATGCTCTTTTATTACATAAAAATAGTGTTTTAACTGTTCTCGATTAATGCCATTCCTGACTTCTGGTTTATGCATACCAGACATACCAAAAATATTAAAAAGAAAATACCCTATGAAATATTTGATAAAAACATGAGCTTGTTCATATCATAAGTGAAAGATTGTTATTGGAGTTTTAATAGTTAATGTCTGTCATATTAATGAATATAAAATCATGTTCAATATTCAAGTTCATTTTAATAAATTCTTAGATTATAGACACCAAAAAAAGTAAGTAAATGTCCTATAAGATAATGTTCAGATTGCCACCACTAACTCTTCTAAGGGAGATGATTAAATCTACATTATTATTTGGAATGATTGGAATATTGGCAGGACATTCCTACAGAAAGTTTTGCATTGTATTCATATGTTTTTTTACTGTCTTTGATTTCTTAATGCTTTATATTTTTCATAGCTTTCATTCAAATGGGAGATTTATTTTGATATCATAATTAGTCAGTTGTCTTGCTTCTAGTGTATACAGGAAAGACTCTATTAATATAACAAGCAAATCTTTCAGAGAGTATTTTCAACTTCTACAATTCAATTTTGAACAGTTAGACCTGAAATCTATCACAGTGTGATAAATTTTTCTTTTAGTGCAGATATGTCATACTCTCTTCTTAAATTACCACAGAGTTTTCACTGGGAACAACAAATTTAACTTTGTACTTTACTTTATCTAAGAACACAGCACAATTTAAAAACTGGTATTTTACACTGGAAGGAAGGTTTTTTTTTTTTTTTTTCCACTTTAGACTTAGCATGTCTATGATGTTCACCAGACTTTCAGATTCAATGATCAATAAATGTTGAACTACCAAAAGAAATACACTTGAGGCTAAAATATTGAGAAGATATGTCACTATTAGAGATCAATAACTTGTGTTTCATTCTATTTTAATAAAATAAATGTAACTCATTTGAGTCATAAATATATGATAAGCAAAATCATCAGATAGAAAAATAAGGTCTGTGGGATCCTTTGAAAAATAAATAAACAAATCATGATACATTGTTAATTTAAAAAATTCATTAAAACATTGAATTTCAATTTTTACAGACCTTGAGAGAGAAATTCTGAAATTTTATGGAAAAACAAAAGACCAAGAATAGCTAAAACACAAGTTAACATTTAAAGAATTACTGGAGGTATATCTATCCCTTATTTCAAGCTGTATTATAGAGCTATGATAATAAAAACCATATGATATTGACATAAAAAGGATATTAATTGATGGATTTAAATTGAAAAACACAGACATAAATTCATACACCTATAGACACCTGATTTTTAAAAAAGAAGCCATAAATACACTTGGGAAAAAGAAAGCACCACCAACAAGTGGTATTGGTATACCAGCAGGTCTGAATATAGATGATGTAAATAGATCCATGTTTATTACTCTGCATAAAACTCATTTCCAATAGATCAAAGACCTCAATATAACAATCAGATATACTGAACCTGATAGAAGAAAAAGTAGGGAATATCCTTGATTCCATTTGCAGAAGAAACAACTTTCTGAATAGAACACCAAAAGCATAGAGATCAATATCAATAATTAATAAATGGGATCTCATGAAACTAAAATCTCTTATAAGCCAAAGCACATTTTCAGTTGACAAAGTAGCAGACAACAGAAAGGGAAACATTTTTACCAATTCCACATGTGACAGAGGACTAATATACAAAATACATAAAGACTTCAAGAATCTAAATTGTAAAATAACTAAATAACACAATTTAAAAATTGGGCACAGATTTCATCTTATACCTGTCAGAATGGCCAAGATAAAAAACACAAGTGACAGCTCATGCAGGCAAGAATATGAAGTAAGAGGAACACTTCCACATTGCTATTGGGAGTGAAACTTGTACAGACATTTTGGAAATCAAGATGGGCATTTTTCAGAAAGTTAGGAATCTATCTACCTTAACGCCCAGCTATACCACACTTGGGCATATTCTTCATCCTACCAAAAGAATGCTTGCTCAATCATGTTCATTGTGCAGGTACTTATATTTATTCATAATAAACAAAATAAAACATAATAGCAAATGTTTATTCATAACAGTTAGAAATTGGAAACAAGCCAGATGTTCCTCAATAGAGGTTTTCGCAAACAAAATGTAGTACATTTAAACTATGGAGAATTACTCAGATATTAAAAAAAAAACATAACAGCATGGAATTAGAAGACAACAGGATAAAACTAGAAATACAATCTTGAATGGGATAACCTAGAAACAGAAAGACAAATATGGTATATATTCACTGATTATCTGTTATGTAAATGATAATCAAGCTACAATCCAGAGACCTAGAGAGGTGAGGTACAGAGGAGGATTCTATGGGTGATTCACATATCTCTCTGGAAAAGGAAAATATAATAGATTTTGCAGATGGATTGGGTGTCAGTAGGGACTGGGGCAGGAAGGATTACATTGTTGGGAAGGGATATAGGGAGAGTATATGGGGAATACAGAACTGGAATTGGCAGACCTTCATGAGGCAATGTGCAAACTTAAGGCAGTGTAAACTTCCTATGAGGGTGACATGACACTAGTGAGGATTCCTAATAGTTAAGGATGGTGATACTGGGTTGCATTTGTTTGAACTTTTGTCAAGAAAGTCCCATACAGATGAATAAACAACACATGTTGATGCTAGAACCTAAGGTTACTGCCTGAAAATTGACATTAGGGTCCCATTGCTAAGGACAATATCCACACAGCTCATTAAACCGAAAGATATAAAGCCAATTCCTGCATGGAGCCTTCGCCCTAACACTCTGATCTCTTTGACATGGGAAGGAACCCTTCAGTGTACTGAAAGGGAGCCATGAACTCCAACCTAGCCACAAGACCTTCAAAGCACAATCTGCCTTACCTGTGAGATGTGTGGAATCAATGATAAAACAGTTTCTGGAGTATCCATCCAATGTCTTGTTTATCTTGGGGCCCCTATCATGAGAGAAAACCCATGTGATACACTGCCTGGATTACCAGGAACTGAAGGATGGGTAGCACAAACACCTAGAGTGGAACCAAAATTGACTGGGAAAAAAAATCAATGAAATGATTCCTAAAGGTATTTTGTTCTGCTCATAGACAAATGCCTTGCTCAGTCATCATTAGAGAGGTTTTCTCTAGGTTGGAGAAGGTGCTGAAACCCACAGCCAGACACTATGTGTAGAATCTAAATTGGAAGTCCCAATCTGGTCCCTTCTTTGGGAGATGGAGAACACATTGAAGAGACAAAGGAAAAATTGTAGGAGATGAGATGGAGGACACCAGGACAACATGGCCCTCTGAATCAACTAAGCAGGGTCCATATGGGCTCTCAAAAACTAAAGCAGCAAGCTTAGTATCTCTGTGTATATGCTATGACTGTTAGCTTAATGGTTTTGGGTGATTTCTAACAGTGCGAGCAAATGTGTGTCTGACTCTGGTACCCTTTTCCTCAGGTTATGTTGTCTTATCCAGCCTCAGTGTGAGGGCTCTTGCCTTGTCCTGTTGTATCTTGTTTTGTGGTGTTTGGTGTTGTCTTCTGGAGACCTTCTCTTTTCTGAATGGAGGCATAGAGGGAGTGGATCTGAGGGAGAGGAGAGATATCAGGAGATACAAAGAGATGATAAAGGGAAAATTGTGGTTGATTTTTTTTCAATTTTTTATTCGATATTTTCTTAATTTACATTTCAAAGGCTATCCCAAAAGTTCCCTCCTCCCTCCCCCCATCCTGATCCCCTGCATATACTATGAGAAGAAGAAATTATTTTCAGTAGAAAAAGAAAGAAAAGAAAGAGAGAGAAAGAAAGAAAGAAAGAAAGAAAGAAAGAAAGAAAGAAAGAAACTTGATTTTTAAACATAAATGCTTTTAGAGTGGAATCAAAGAAAAAATTTGGTCATAAAATTATACAATACACTTTTAATAACATGGCTGCTATTTATAGCACGTACTACTTATATTTTGGAAAAATCAAATTATTCCATATAAGAAATGAAAATTAATATCATTTTAGTCTTTTGAGTTGAAAGAAGAGATTGCTACTATATGAATAACTTTAAAATTATTATTGTATTCACCTATATACTGGATATGTACAAGTGCATATCCATATGATTGCAGGTGCCATTGCTAGCATGTAGAGAGTAATCTAGAAAGTGTTTGTGCTTTTAAACTCTCAAAGCATAGCTTGAAGTGACTACTTTATCCAAGAGGTTTCCACACCATGAACCTATGGTGATTCTAGCTGAGACTCCAACCAAAATGGGATATGGTGCTTGAAGTGGACACTTCCCGTAGTCAGAATAGGATGGATTCCCAGTGGAGGAATAAGGATAGCACCTACCCACAAAACCTTTGACTAAAATGTGTCCTGTCTACAAGGTGTATAGAAATAAAGATAAAGTAGAAATGGATAGAATGGCCAACAAATTATTGGCACAAACTGAGACACATCCCATGGGTCAGAACCAATCCCTGACACTATGATGCTATTATGCTTGTAGAGAGGGTTTTTAGTTTTTTCAGTTGAAAGAAGAGATTGCTACTATATGAATAACTTTAAAATTATTATTGTATTCACTTATTTACTGGAAATGTACAAGTGCATATCCATATGATTGCAGGTGTCATTGCTAGCGTGTCTACTCCTGCATCTCCCATAACTTCAAGTTACACCCACTTCTCCACCTATCAGACAAAATCAGGATTCCAAGAACATTAGCTAAACAATGCATAACAGGCATAACTGTCCTCTGAAAGGCTCCACCCAGTAGCCAATGAAAACAGATTAAGAGACCCACAGCCAAATGTTAGATGGAGCTTGGGAAGTCTTGTGGAAGAGTTGAGGAACAGATTGATGGATCAAAAAGGGAAAGTGCTCTCTAAGAAGACCAACAGAGTCAACTAACCTGGACAAATGGAAACTCATAGAGACTAAAACACCAACCAAAGAGCAAACATGCACTGGACCTAGGCCTCTGCATATGTATAGTAGATGTATATTTTGTCCTCATGTGGGTCCACCAACAACTGGAGTGGTCGCTGTCCACTAATCTGTTGCCTGCCTGTGAATTGTAACTGGATGCCTTGTCTGACCTGAGTGGGATAAGAAGCACATAGTCTTGCAGTAACTTGATGTGCCATGGTGGGGTAATAATGGGGAAGGGGCTCCCTTTTCTCAGAGGGGAAGGGGAGAGAGAGTGGAAAGAGACCCTGTGTAAAGGAAGGATTGTTGGGAGAGGGGGGCTGCAATCAGAATGTAAAGTGAATAATAAAAGTGAATAATAAATTAATTAATGAAAAAATAACAGGGATAGAAAGATAACTCAGCAGTTAAGAGCACTTGCTATTCTTTCAGAGAAGTTAAATTTGGTTACCAACATCCTTGCTGGTTAGATCATGTTTCGAGGCCAGCCTGGTCCTACAGAGTTCCAGGACAGCCAAGACTGCACAGAGAAACCCTGTCTGGAAAAACAAAAACAAAAGAGTAATACCAATAGTTTGTACTCTTTGGTAAATCTAAGGGAACTCAATCTCTATCCCAAAGTGGGATGAATTTCCTGCCATTGAGATATCTATTTTTAGTGTCTGGTGCCTAGTAAGGATCATCTTGACCTGTTATAAGATAACTCAACTCTTACACACACACACACACACACACACACACACACACACACTTTTAGAAAACACATTCAGTAGACAGTATCCATATGAGTTTGCTGATAGGTTTACAGTGTTATTTATTCCTCAGAGTACTTGCTCCTCTATCTTGTTCTCTGTCCCTCAATGCCAGCTAAACAATCTGCTCCATTAGCTCTCTAACCTTTTTATATTAGTGTGTTCTGTCTCCTCTCCTTTAAAAGTGACTCTCCATGGCCACTTACTAATTTTCTGACCTCTATTCAAAATGGAAAATATATATATCTGACTATTCAATGATAATATACACAGATAAGACAAAACATGCAACATTTGTAGCTCTGGGTATAGATTATCTCACTCAGAATGACTATTTCCAACTATATTTACCTAAAATTTTCATAATTTCCTTTTTAAATTGCTGCATAATATTATATCATATAAATGTACCATATTTTGAATTCTTCTCTTAAATATTACATCCTAAATTGTTTACCATCCCTGTACTCTTCATATTGTCACTACTGCATCTCCCCTCACTTCAAGTTACACCCACTTCTCCACCTATCAGACAAAAGCAGCCTTCCAAGAACATTAGCTAAACAATAGCATAACAGGCTTCTAGAAGACCAGGCACATACAATAACATCAAGACTCTACTAGGAAATCCAGCAAAAGGAAAGTGGTCTAATAAGTAGGCAAAGTAGCCAGGAACAAACTCTGCTCCAATTGTTAGAATTCCCACAAGAACGCAATGAAATTCAGCCATACAATACAGAGGAATTAGTTTACACTTATACATGTTCCCTGATCTCTTCAAGCTCCAGTGAGTCTTCGGCAGTTGACTCTGCTCTGTAGGCCGTGTTCTTTAGATGTCCCTCATCCTTCTGGTGCTTCTAAACATTCTTCTTCCTCCTTCACAGGAATCCCTGAGTTCTGCCTAATGTTTCTCTCTCTCTCTCTCTCTCTCTCTCTCTCTCTCTCTCTCTATCTATCTATCTATCTATCTATCTATCTATTCCCATCAGTTGCTGGATGAAATATCTCTGTTCACTTTGATGACAATTCTGCTAGAATCTGGACCTATAACATTTTGCATGTGGGACAAAGGATAGCTCAAAAGTTTGGTGGCTTTGTTGGTGTCCCAATCTCTCCCCTTGAGGCCTATTTGGGATACAGAGGACAGCGAATTCAGTTATCTTGTCTCCAATTACTAGGAATCTTTGCTGAATTACTCTTTTAGATGTCATGCTATCTGCATTGCACTAGGTTTTCACCTTGTCTCAAAATTTTCTCTAAGTTCCATTTGTTTCTCCCATTGTTTCAAAATGTATTTTCTCCCTGCCTCTTCTCACCTGAACTCTTCTGTTCTTAAAGCCAAATAAATGCCCTAGTCAACCTGCATATCTATGCTATTTTCCTTCCAAAGGATATCCTTGCATCCCTACTTTGCATCCCTACAAATCAACCTGTTACTTGGCCTCAATTGCTATGGCATGATTGTTTTGTACTTTATAGGTAATATCTACTTTTAATTGAGTACATGCCATGTTTTCATTTCTGTGTCTGGTTTAACCTCACTCAGGATGATTTTTTTCTACTCCACCAGTTCACCTGCAAATTTCATGATCTAATTATTTTTAATAGATGAGCAATAAAAACAGCTGTGTAAATATAACACATTTTTTTATCTGTTCTCCAGTTGAGGGAATCTAGGGTTTTTTTTTTTTTTCCAGTTTTGTGGATTAAAAATAAAGCTGCTTTGAATATAGTTGAACAAATATCCTTGTGATAGGATGGGGGCTCCATTGGGCATATGCCCAGGATTGATAGAGCTGGAGTAGTGCATGCCTGTAGCCATTTTGGAAATCAATAGGGTAGTTTCTCAGAAGATTGGGAATCTATCTAACACAAGACATAGCTGCATCTTAACTATTCTGACAGGTGTTAAATGGAATCACAAAGTCATATTGATTTATTTTTCCCTGGTGGCTAAGAATGTTGAACATTTCTTTAAGTGTTCTCAGCCATTTGTGAATCCTCTGTTCAGAATTCTCTGCTTAGAACTAAACCCTATTTTTTTTATTGGATTATTTAGTTTGTGTTTGTCTAGTTTCTTGAGTTCTTTATATATTTTGGATATTAGTACTCTAACAGATGTGGAGTTGGTGAAAATCTTTTTTGCATTCTGTGGCTGCACTTTTGTTCTATTGACAGTGTCCTTTGCCTTACAGAAGCTATTAAGTTTCATGAGGTTCCATGTATTAATGGTTGAACTCAATACCTATGCTATTGATGTTCTGTTCAGAAAGTTGTACCCTATTCCAATGCATTCAAGATTATTCATAATTTCTATTCTATGAGGTGAAGTATATTTGGTTTTATATTGGGGTACTTAATCAACTTGGACTTGAGTTTTGTGCAGGTTGATAGATATGGATCTATTTGCATTCTTTTACATAGTGTCCTCCAGTTAGACTAGCACCACTTGTTGAAAATATTTTCAATTTTTTCATGTATACTTTTGGCTCGTTATCAAAAATCAGGTGTCCACGTATGTATGGATTTATCTCTGGGTCTTCCATTCAATTTTATTAATTCACATGTTTGTTTTTGAACTAATACCATGCAGCCATTTTTAACTACATCTCTGTAGTATAGCTTGAGATAAGGATAATGATGTCTCTGAAAATTCTTTTATTGTATATAGCTGTTTTAACTATATTGGGGTTTTGTTTTATCATGTGAAACTTAAAATTGTTCTTTTATGATTTGTGAGGAAGTGTGTTGAAATTTTGGTGGGGATTGCACTGAATCTGTACATTGTTTTGGTAGTGTGACTATTATTACTATGTTAATTCAATTGGTCAATGTATATGGAATAATATTCCCATCATTAAATCTTTTTCAATTTTCTTCTTTAAAGAATTGAAAATTTTTATTAGCTATTTTCTTTATTAGTATTTTATATGTTATCCCCTTTCCTGGTTACTCCTTGCGAAATACCCTGTCCTATTCCTCCTCCCCATGTTTCTATGACAGTGCTCCCACCCACTCCTGCCTTCCTGCCCTGGCATTCCCCTATACTGGGGCATGCAGCATTCACAGGACCAAGAACATCTCCTCCCACTGATGCCCGAAAAGGTCATCCTCTGTTACAAATGCATGGGCGCCATGGATGGAGGTATAGTTCCAGAGAGCTCTGGGGTTCTGATTGGTTGATATTGTTGTCCTTCCTATGGGTTGCAAACACCTTAAGCTCCTTCAGTCCTTTCTCTTACTCCTCCATTGAGGATCCTTTGCTCAGTCCAATGGTTGTTTGCTAGCATCGGCCTCTGTATTTGTCAAGCTCTGGCAGAGCTTCTCAGGAGACAGCTTTATCAGGATCCTGACAGCATGCACTTCTTGGCATCCACAATAGTATCTGGGTTTGGTGTCTGTAATTGGGATAGATGCCCAGGTGAGGCAGTCTTTGGATGGCCTTTACTTCACTCTCTGCTCCACACTTTGACTCCTTTTTCCTCCCATGAGTATTTTGTTTTTTGGGTTTTTTTGGTTGTTGTTGTTGTTGTTGTTGTTATTGTTTTTTTTTTTTCTTTTTTGGTTTTTCGAGGCAGGGTTTCTCTGTGTAGCCCTGGCTGTCCTGGAACTAACTTTGTAGACCAGGCTGGCCTCAAACTCAGAAATCCGCCTGCCTCTGCCTCCCGAGTGCTGGGATTAAAGGTGTGCGCCACCCTGCCTGGCTTTTTTTTAGTATTAATTAATTAATTAATTTATTTATTAATTTGAGTATTTTGTTTCACTATCTAAGAAAGCCTGAAACAATCATACGTTGGTCTTCCTTATTCTTGAGCTTTGTGTGGTCTGTGATGGTACCTTGGGTATTCTGAGATTTGGGGTTAATATCTACTTATGATTCAGTGACTACCATCTATGTTCTCTTTTGATTGGGTTACCTAACTCAGGATATTTTCTAGGTCCACCCATTTTACTAAGAATTTCATGAAGTCACTGTTTTTTATAGTTACATAGTATTCCATTGTGTAAATATACCATATTTTCTGTATCCATGAGTCTTTGAAGGGCACCAAGGTTATTTTCAACTTCTGCATATTATGACTAAGACTGCAATGAATATAGTGGACCATGTGTCCTTGTTATATCTTTGACCATGTTTTGGGTATATGCCCAGGAGTGGTATAGCTGGGTCCTCAGGTAATACTATCTATGTTCAAATTTCTGAAAACCTCCAAATTGATTTCCAGAGTCGTTGTACTGGTTTAAAATCCCACCAGCAATGGAGGAGTGCTCCTCTTTCTCCATATCCTCACAAGCATCTGCTGTCACTTGAGATTTTGATCTTAACCATTCTGGCTGGTATGAGGTGGAATCTCGGGGTCACTATGATTTCCATTTCCGTGATAACTAAGGATGTTGAACATTTCTTTAGGAACTTCTTGGGTGTTCTATAGCCCTCAGTTAAGAATTCTTTGTTTAGCACTGTACTCCATTTTAATAGGGTTATTTGATTTTATTGAGTCTAACCTCTTGAATTCTTTGTATATATTGGATATTAGCCCTCTATCAGATATAGGATTGGTAAAGATATTTTCCTAATATGTTGGTTGCTGTTTTGTCCTATTGACAGTGTCCTTTGACGTACAGAAGCTTTGCAATATTATGAGATCCCATTTGTTCATTTTTGATCTTTAAAGGATAAGCCATTGGTGTTCTGTTCAGGAAAATTTCCCCTATGTCCATGTGTTCAAGACTCTGCCTCACTTTCTTTTCTATTAGTTTCAGTGTATCTGCTTTTATGTGGAGGTCCTTGATCCACTTGGACTTGAGCTTTTGCACAAGGAGATAAGAATGAATCAATTTGCATTGCTCTACATGATGACTTCCAGTTGAACCAGTACCATTTGTTGAAAATGCTTTCCTTTTTTCTACTAGATAGTTTTAGGTCCTTTGTCAACAATCAAGTGACAATAAGTGTGTGGGTTCGTTTCTGGGTCTTCAATTCTATTGCATTGACCTATCTACCCATATCTGTACTAATACCATACCGTTTTTATCACTATTGCTCTGTAATACAGATTGAAGAAGGAATGGTGATTTCCCCCAGATCTTTTATTGTTGAGAATTGTTTTCGCTATCCTGGGTTTAGTTATTCCAAATGAATTTGAGAATTGCTCTTTCTAACTCTATGAAGAATTGAGTTGGAATTTTGATGGGGATTGCATTGAATCTGTAGATTGCTCTTGGTAAGATGGCCATTTTTGTTGTTTGTTTGTTTGTTTGTTTGTTTGCTTGTTTTTTGAGTCAGGGTTTCTCTTGTAGCCCTGGCTGTCCTGGAAATCACTTTGTAGACCAGGCTGGCCTTGAACTCAGAAATCCACCTGTCTCTGTCTCTGGAGGGCTGTGATTAAAGATGTGCGCCACTACACCTGGCTTAAAATGGCCATTTTTATTATATTATTAATCCTTCTAATCCACTAGCATGGAAGATTTTTACATCATCTGAGGTCTTCTGTAATTCCTCAGAGATTTGAAGTTCTTGTCATATAGATCTTTCACTTGCTTGGTTAGAGTCACACCAAGATATTTTATATTATTTGTGATTATTGTGAAAAGTGTCATTTTCTTTCTTTGTTTCTTTCTTTGTTTCTTTGCTTCTTTCTTTCTTTCTTTCTTTCTTTCTTTCTTTCTTTCTTTCTTTCTTTCTTTGTTTCTTTTGCTCTTTCTTTCTTTCTTTCTTTTTTTTTGGGATGTTGTTGTTGTTGTTGTTATTGTTGTAGTTTTTGTTTTTGCTTTTTGAGACAGGATTTCTCTGTGTAGTCCTGGCTGTCCTGGAATTTACTCTGTAGACCAGGCTTGCCTCAAACTCAGAAATCTGCCTGCCACTGCCTTGTAAGTGCTGACATCAAAGGCATGCCCCACCACTGCTCAGTGGGGTGTCATTTTCCTAATATTTTTTCTCAGCCCGTTTATCATATCAGTAGACAAAGGCTACTGGTTTGATTGAGTGAAGTTTAAATCCAGCCACTTTGCTGAAGTTGTTTATCAAGTTTGGGAGTTCTCAAGTAGAACTTTTGGGGTCACATATGTGTACTATCAAATCATCTGCAAATAGTAATATTTTGACTTCTTCCTTTCCAATTTGTATCCCTTTGACCTCCTTTTGTTGTCTAATTGCTCTAGCTAGGATTTCAATTACTATATTAGATAGGGAGGAAGAGATTGGGCAGCCTTGTCTAGTCCCTGATTTTAGTGGGATTGCTTCAAGTTTTTCTTCATTTAGTTTGATATTGGCTACCTGTTTGCTCTTTATTGCTTTTACTAAGTTTAGGTTTTGGCCTTGAATTCCTCATGTTTCCAAGACTTTTACCATGAAGGGGTGTTGAGTTTAATTAAATGCTTTCTCAGCGTCTAAGGAAATGATCTTTTTTTTTTTTTTTTTGAGTTTGTTTATATAGTGAATTACGTTTTTGGATTTCTGAATATTAAACCATCTCATCTCTGCATACCTGGGATGAAGCCTACTTGATCATGGTAGATGATTGTTTTGATGTGTTCTTGGATTAACAAACTCAGAAATGAAAAGGAAGACACAACAACAGAGACAGAGGAAATCGAAAAAAATCATCAGATCCTACTACAAAAGCTTATAATCAACAAATCTGAAAAATCTGGATAAAACCGACAATTTTCTAGACAGATTCCAGGTACCAAAGTTAATTCAGGATCAGATTAACAGTTTCAACAGTCCCATCAACCCTAAAGAAATAAAAGCAGTCATTAAAAGTCTGCCAACCAAAAAATAAAATAAAATAAAATAAATAAAAAAAGCCCAGGACCAGATTGGTTTACTGAAGATTCCTATCAGACCTCCAAAGAAGACCTTATACCAAAACTTTTCAAACTAGTCCACCAAATAGAAACAGAAGGAACACTACCCAATTCAACCTATGAAGCCACAATTATGCTTATACCTAAACCACACTAAGACTTGAAATTTTTATCACTAAACTTAGAATCTGGTGGGACACAGGTTTTCTCCCACTCCCTTTTTCCCCTATACCCACTGCCCTGCAGGAAAGTTCACATGTGACAGGGGAAATTTAAAGAAAAAAGTTATGTAGGAGGAATATTAATAAAAACAAACAAACAAACAAACAAACAAACACCAAAACCACTACAAGCAATCCCAATAATAGGGCACGTGTCTTTTAGCTTCGGAACAATGTACTATGAATGGTACAAAGTAAGCTCATATTTAATAAGTCCTAAATACCTACTCTTTTATTCTTTGACTGTATTTGAACATGATTAAATCACAGCCCAAATAAATGCACTTATGCATGTATATGTTAAATGTAGATAGGGTTCAAGCACTGCACTGAATGTATTTGTATATTTGTAAAAATGTATATATAAACCTATAAAATATATGTATTTTCTATCTATATATGTATATTTACACATGTATTATAATATATAAGTATTACAATATATAAATATCCTCAGAAATATAGAATATATGTGTATGCATTATGCATATGTAAATATAAGCTATGAATCTTATATATGTAAATGTTAATTTTAAACACATTTGCACTTTAGGTTCATAAAAATAACTAATTTTAATATTCTCACAAGATATAAATCTTATATATCATCAAAATATTCTCATATTTTACGGACCTTCAATAAGGAGCATGTTAATCAAAACATTTTTATTTGTGAAATTTAAGAAATTCCTTACCAGAATCCACTAACAGTGAAACAAATTATTAGCAGAGGCAGTCTGTACTGCTGAGCCTATCTCTCCTTCTCTATTTAGGCAATAGAGTTTAACCACCTGGTAGCATTGAAAGACCTAACTCCCACAATGAGCTGCAGGCCAATAAAGAATGTCTCTCTAAGAGAGGTGACTGCAGCATGCCACCAAAGCCTGAACATTATTATACAAATGACAGTCTGCCTTCATTTGGGTGGAATATCATAGCTGGTAACATAGCGCGGCCCATTACAAGGCTTCAAGGTTCACATAAACAAGTGTAAACACATTTCCACTTGGCTTGCTTCGAGTGAGAATGGGAGCTTGATCTCACTAAAATTCTAGCTCATTATGGGCACTACATTAATAATTGAGAGGTAACTGAGGGAGTGGCTGCTCCTTCCAGATGTACTATAAATACTTGATGTGTTGATGTTTCCTGTGTTTCCAGTCAGCAGTGCCACAGAAAAACTGAGTAGATTACACATCTCCATTAATGTGAACAGTGAAAACAGGTTCTCCAAATTCAAAGGAAGTAAATTCAAGGAATGTGGACTCTACATGTAAGAAGAGCTTTTAAAACCTATTTTGAAAGCAATTACATGGAGGAATTTTTTACCTTGCTTACTATGGGTGAAGATATAAAGTAGAAATAAAATATATTCATAAATCTTTCATGGTCAGTAATATTTTTGTATAGTATAGACAATAGCAAATGCCCAGTCATAATAAATACCGGTTATATATTTATATCAGGTTTTGTGCTTTAAAATCAGAAATAACTTTGACTAGGTGCAGAAATTCATAAGAATTTATGACTGCCGATTATTTCTTTTAATTTCCCAGTCTATTCTAAATTATGCCCTAAATGGCTCGAAATCGCACAAAAATTCATTGCCAGACTGAAAATATCAGGCCTGAAATGCAGCTGTAAGGAAGCAAGAAGCTTGAAGAATAAACAGGAGAGAAGAACAGAAAATTCCCCTCATTCTGAGGATTGTATTATGTCCAAATTAGGAGAAAGGATGGAGAACCTGGAGTCGCACTAGTAATGAGACAGACAGAGAGGACAAAATATGGAGTATAATTTAGCAGCTTTGGGATGAGCAGTCTTGGTTTAGCAAGAGTTCTATCCGGCAATAACTAAGCCTTTATGCCAGCAACTACCATTTCACATTGGGTACTTTTAGTGTCAATCTCCCAAAATCCATCTTCCTCAAAATTTGGATCCTTCATGATGTCATATCACTGTGTATAATAAAGCAATAATATCTCATTTCATTTGTTTAAAAGTTTTTTTCCTTTGAATTATTTTAAATTTTACAGTTTTTAATATTGTCTATTATAGTTTCTTATCACATTTTTAACAAAATATATAATGTTATTCAAAACTAGGTCATATTCTCCTGTCAATATGATTTTCTATCTCCACTCATTCATTCTATGTATGAAACATTCAAATTTTCACATTTTTAAGGATAAATTCATACTTCTAGATGATGGAGGTACCTCAGAGAACATTTGAAAAAGATTTCTTGTTTCATAGTGTTTGTACTCTCTTTTTTTTTTTTTTTTCAGAAGGCAAAAATATTTTTAATGACATTAAATGCAAGCTAACTGTATATGGGTTTTTAGAGACTGATTTACTCAAGATTAGCTACAGCTGGTCACAGTATTTGGAAATTCACAGAAGGTATCCCAACCAGGAAACAATAGTGAACTATGGGGCTGGTTCTCTATAGATAGTGGTTCACATCTACTCATTCTCTGGTTGTTCAACCCCCACCTTCCCATCCTCCCATCCATCCATCCATCCATCCATCCATCCATCCATCCATCCATCCATCCATCCATCTGCCCATCCATATAATAACTATGTCTTAGATAATGTTATAGACAAATCACACTTTAGCGAGCCAAAACAGCTCCATTCCTGAATTCAGAGACCTTTAGGCTAATAGGCAAGCAAGTCATATGTCTAATAATTGTAATAATGAACAAATACTAAGCAACTGGAGAAAGTGCTCTGAGGAAGAGAACAATATCTAATGAGAATATATCACTATATTTAGGACCAGGAAAGACTTCCCTGAGAAAATAATGCTGGAAATGTGATTGAAAGAACAAGCAGGGCTCACATAAGGAAGAATGTAGGGGTGCATAACAGAAAGAGGGGTTTGAGGACACATACACTTTTAATTCCAGTGAGAAAACAAGTGAGGCTGGGCTCAAAATGTGAGGGCTGGGGTGAAGAACACAGAGTTAACTTGGCTCTATGTTTATTACTGAAGAACAAAAGGTTCCAGAGCTTAGGGTCCTGAAATAAGCGCAGATGATCTCCCATTTCTGTTGGTCAGGAATTGAGAAGCAATAAGCTGAGATGTTTCAAGCCAGGGTCTCCAGGAAGGTGTAGTTAATACATTGGCAAGAGCTGTGGTAATCTGAAGGTTCATTGGCTCTGTGGGCCTGCTCACATCTTTGTCTGTGGGCAGGAGGCCTCGGCTTTCCTCAGACAGGTCTAGCTAGGGAGTTTCTTAACACTTCTTATGAAGCTGGCAAACTGGCTTTCACCCAAGGACATGGCCCAAGACAAGACAAGAAGGAGGTTACCATACTGCTTGCTTCTGTCTCAAACTTAGGGATCACAAAATGTCACTTCTTCTGCATTCCTTTTTTTTTTTTTTTCTTTTCCTTTTTTTTAGAAGAAAGCATATAAAAACTCATCATATTCGTGTTTGGACTCTCTTAAGTGGGAAAAAAATAAAGATTTTTAAATCACAATAATAATCACCATTAAGATTTTTATTAATTTATTTATTCACTTTACATCACAGAATCTTCTTCACCACTCACACAGATTCTCCCTCAACTTCACCTCCCTATCTTCCCTTAGAAAAGGGAGCTCCCCTGGGCCTCTCTCTCTCTCTCTCTCTCTCTCTCTCTCTCTCTCTCACACACACACACACACACACACACACACACACACACACACATCTCATCAAGTCATTGCAGGACTAGGCACATCCTCTTCCCCTGAGGTCAGATAAGAGGAACCAAATCCATACATACTCAACAGATTCAGGGACAGCCCCTGCTCTACTTGTTGGAGAACTTTCATGAAGACCAAGCTGCACTTCTCCTACATATGTGCAGGGAGCCTCTATCCAGCCCATGCTCCATCTTTAGTTGATGGTTCAGTCTCTAGGAGCTCTCAAGTGTATGGTTATTTGACTCTGTTGGTCTTCCTGTGGAGTCTACATCCAATTCAGTTTCCACAATATTCCCCTCAACTCTTCCATAAGACTACAGATCTCCATCAAATGTTTGGCTGTAGATCTCTATATCTATTTTCATTGATTTCTGGGTGAAACAGCTCAGACACCCTTATGCTACGTTCCCCTCTTCAATCATAACAGAGTATCATTAATAGTGTCAGATATTGGTTCTTTTCCATGGCAGTCAGTACTACTATTAAAAGAGCACATTCTACCCACCATGTAGTACATAGCAAAACCTTGCATTCAATCCTTCCATGTAGAATAGATTTTCACAGTATTATTGATATTGCAGGATAAAAAAAGATTGAAATGAGGATTTTAGAGTCTAAGTATTGCTTCACAAACCACACAAACACCAATTTTACTTAGAAAGGTAGAGTTATTGAGCATACAACTCAGGACAAATCTAACATGGTCCATATTTAGGAACTGAACCAGGACATGGAATTAAGATTCTACAGGTATTTTAAGCTTAAAATTCACAAACATTCTTGCCATGTTATTCCACCATTCAGGATTTAGGGATGGAAGATTTCTTTAGACACATGTCTTTCATGTACACTTACCCTATTTCCATTGTTTGCAGTGTTCAGCTATGGCAAAGGACTTGCCTTGTCTAACATTCATGTCTTAACTTGTCGACCAGGATGTCAGTTACCAACATGTCTCTTTCTTGCAAGTAGGATGTCAGCCCCAAGTGAGGTCTTAGAAGCTTAAATTTTATTCAACCACTACTCAAAATGGAAGTCTTATTCCAAATAGTTTCTTATATTGATACTGGTGTCTCTCTTATGTTCGGGTCCATCTCAGGGGCAGCTTATACCATAAAGGTTTATACAAAGGTGCAGGAAGTACATTGGCTATTTGGTTCTATTCCAAGCTTATTGTACAAAACAGTTCTACTGAGTTGTATCCTGATTGATGTCCAAGGGCACAGAATATAGCAGAATATGTAATGAACTTGACATTAGAAAGTTCCCTAGTAACAGCAGAAACATGTGAGAAAGATTCCTAAAATGCCAGGCTAGCCAGGTAACTGTTACATAGGCTATAACATTTTATGTAGTCCTTAACATTCCATCTAGGCATTAATATTTTACTTAGGCACTAAGAAGGATTTAAGTTTGATGATTCCACAGAAGTTACATGATTTTAAGAATTGAAGGAAGAAGTCTACAACAAGCCATGTTGTATCTTCATAGCTGATCTGTGGTGCTCAAACACTAGTCTCTTCCTTTTTATCTGAATAATTTATGTAATTAACCAGACAGCCAATTATCTGACAAGAAATATCAAATTGTTCCTCCCAACTGTGGGAAAGCTGAATTGCTTGCTTTTTTGTCTAGAAAATCTTGCAAGCTCACAGAGGTCATGATTCTTTCCAGAAAGCACCCCACTGCATGTGAAGCTGGAGTCTTTATTCATGTCACCAAAAGTGAACTAGAAATCAGGATGCACATGAAAGCTTACTTATTTCAGTTACAGATTTTGCTTTTAATTGGAGACAAGTCTCATGTCTTTTAACATCTCCACACTGTAGCAAGCCAAACTGTTAGCACTAAGTCAACAAAAATTGTATATACTTCTCAGTTGGTGATACTTTTCAAAATCTTTCTTTTCTGTTATTCCCTTTTCAAATAAATAAACACTATACAAATATTTATAAAATATGTATAAGAATGCAATTAATTACATATTAATATAATAATTATAATACAATATATACCTACTATAGTACATGAAGAAAGAGTTCTTTTTCTTTAAGCAGAAAACATTGTTATAATTAACACATATAGCTAGCTACTATCCTCTTAGGACTCATGCTATAGAATTTAATGAAACATTCTTCATGTTCATGTTATAGTTAGGAGAATAATAATCATACATTTAAAAATTATATTAGTTTGAGTATAACATCAGTTAATGAGCTGTCTTTTCATTCCAATGGTTTTATTTTAACACCACCATTTACTTTAATTAAACATTTGGGCCAAATTATAATTGAACTGGTTTGCACAAACTCAATTAAACTGCTCAGTTATTGAGTGTGGTTTCACTTGAGCATAGAATCTTGGTATGTATGCATAAATTACTACACAATAATATCACCAAGCTAAACACATTCTATAAACTTTACGCCAGCATTTGGCCCAACTGAGTTTAGCTTCTAAATGTCCAGATGTTTCTAGAAATACTCAGAAAACAGAAGACTACTTATAAAAATATCTGGGACAAATGAATAGTTGTTTCTTTCATAAGCAAAAGAACAAGATCATCAGAAAAAATACACAGATGTAGAATGTCTTTTCTTTTAAGATCTAGTCTTAAAACATTATTAAACCAATTTCACTATATGAAGCACGTGGTTTCTAAATTATATTAAAATGAGTTTAACTTATGCCATGAAGTACACAAGTGTATTTATGTCTTAGATATGACACTCATGTTATTGCTGATTAAAAAAAATATTCTATATTGTATTTGATTTTTCATATTTCATGCCTCTCATAATTTGTAAAAATGATTTTGGCATTTTAGAGATCAGCATTTAGGTAGGAGGCAAGCAAGTGAAAATGATCTCCAAACTTTTATTGTTTTCCTTTTGCTCTTTATATATAAATGTTTAACACATTAAATATATTAAAATTAAAAAATATGAAGCTGGAAATTATTTTTAAATGTTCTCTTTAATAAATTTTAAATTTTATTTTATTTGAATTTTTGCATATGTGTATGTGAGTATATATATATGTGAATATTATATGATTGCAAGGATTCATGGAGACCAGAAAAGCATAGGGATCAGATGTCCCTGGAGACAGGGTTACAAGTAGTAACCATATGACATGGACGTTTGAAACCAAACCCAGTCTGTAGCAAAAGCCAGAAAAAAAAATATTTTATAGAATAATGTTTTTTAAATATATATATATATATATATATATATATATATATATATATATATGTGTGTGTGTGTGTGTGTGTGTGTGTGTGTATATGTATATATATATATATATATATATATATAGTAGAGTGAGAGAGAGTGAAAGAGAGAGAAGGAAGGAAAGATTAAGCTTTACACATTGTCTAAATTTACAACAAATACAATTTAATTTATCTTACTTATATTGCTGGTTCTTCTAAGAGATGAAATATTTTTTGCATAAGCATTATACTTTGAGTGATCAAAGTTTGCTCTTATAGATTATGTACATGTGCATGGAATGTTTATAGTTCTACCTAAGAGAAAAAAATTTGAATGTTATAGCTTACTACTCTCATCCAAATCCATCAGTTACTATGGTATTGTTTACATTGAAATTATTTATATAATCACATTTTCATGTAAACTTGGCAATTCAAATTGAATTATATATTTGAGTAAGTTTTTTAAAACTTAATTTAACTTCTCCTTTCAGGTGTTGGGTACAGGGTTGAGCAGAGGGCTGAGAGGAAGAAGGAACATACGTGGTGGGGGGCATCTCTGGAATGAGTTGGAGGCCTAGGATGGGGGCAGCTCCCATGAGTCTATGGGGTTGCCCTAGCTGAAACTCCTATGGGGAATATAGAGGATGTGGCCACCTTATGTATTCAGGCAGGACTTTGACTGGAGGAGAGGGGACACCAATGCACCCACAAAACCTTCAACCTCAAATTTTTTCCTACAAGGTGTGTAATGATAAAGATGAAGCAGAGATTAAGAATATGAGCAATCTATGACTGGCTGAAGTTGAGATCCATCACATGGGAGAGATCCAGCAGCTGACATATTTATGATACTCTGCTATGCTTGTGAGCATGAACGTAGAGGCTTGATCCAGCAGCTGATGGAAACAGATGCAGAGACTCACAGCCAAACATTAGGTGGGACATGCAGATTCTTGTGGAAGAGTAGAAGGATTAAAGGATCTTGGAGGCCAAGGACAGCACAAGAATACCTACAGAGCTAACTAACCTGAGCTCATAGGGATTCACAGCGACTGAACCATCAATTAAAGAGCATTCATGGGTTGGACCTAGGCCTCTATACACATGTAGCTGATGTGCGGCAGGGGTTCCATGTGAGTTCCCAAACAATTTAAGTAGGTGCTGGTTCTGACGCTCTTTCCCACCTTTGGATCCTTTTCTCCTAGCTGGCTGCCTTGTCTGGCCTAAGTGTGACAGGGTGGGTTGGAACCCATGGAGAGACTTCCATGCTCAGGGGAAACAGGAAGGAGGGAATAGGAGTATGAGGGTAGAACAGGGAGAAGAGGAGGGAGGGGTCTGTGGTCAGAATGTAATGTGAATGAATGAATAAATAAAGAAAAAAAGAAAGGAGAATAAAATACACTAATTCGGGAAAACTAAACAAATGTTTACAAATAAAAAGAAAACAAAATTCAAAGTTTGTTTCTGGCTGATTTTTTAAAACTATTCCAGTTTTTTTAGTTAAAATGGAATGAGACAGTAAATATATGAATAAAAACACTAAATGAAGGGAAAATATTTACCCTTAGAAAGGTAGTTATCTTTGGGAAAATCTGCTTTCTACTTGGTGATGTAAGACCCCCGGAGGGAGACCCTCACTCAGTCTCGGGGTTGCCGTGCACCCAAGGGGACACTGAGACCAAACTTGCCGCAATCACATGAGGAAGTTTTATTGTAAGGAGACACAAGACAGGACAAGAGCTCAGGCCAGCATGCTGGGGTCGAAACTCATACACCACACAGGGAGTAGAGGAGTTTGACCCGGACCTGAAATTTTACAAAGCTTATAAAGGCAGAAACCACAAACCCAGGGGGGAAAGGGGGAGGCAATAGGGGAAGTCTAAAACCATAAATTTACCTAACAGTTAAGTCATGTGCTACCTTAGGCAACCTCCTGGGGTGTTGAAACATTCCACAGAGGGCGTTGGAACATTCTGTGGTTGTTCCAGATAAAGCTTGCCCTGTAGCTAGGGCCAACGGTTCAGTTCCTTGTATTAGTTAAAAAGTTAACATTCCCTCCTGACACAAGGGACTCAATTTTGTCTTTGGTTACGTACTACTCTTTCAGTGAGGGACCAAAGATACACTATCTTCAATAGAGCAAATGACAGGCCCTAGACTCTTACTGTTTTCTGTGGTGTGACAACAAAACACTGAAAGATACTGGGATGCCTCTGTCAGATCCAAGACTTAGTTGACATAAAAATCCCACTGGTTTAGAATATCTCAAAATGAGGCAAGATGCCAGAAACCACAGCAAACTCCAGGTCGTGAGAGCGAGGATAATATAAGAAAAAGCTACAACACTGAACATAAAACAGGAGAAAATGAGTTCTCTGTTTGCTGTGAAAATACATAGATGGATGTATGTGCAGATGTCAGTAAGGGAATGATAGAGGAGAAATCAGAATTTTACCTCTATGAATATAGGTAGGTAATTGTAAAGTCATCACGAGTCTCGCATATAAAAATAACCAATATTGGCATGCATATGTCACAACATTTGCTCTATTTAAAAGGATATCTTATGGGGGAGGCGGGGTTTGTGTATAATTGAGGAACTATACTTTTCTGTTTGTGGAAGACTGTAGTTATTTTTGTTTATTATCTCAGCAATAATACATTGAGAAGCAAATGTTATGCTTGAACTATATAATGTATGCTTGCTCGGCTTGTGGTTTACTTCTCTGTTGCTTGTAGCTTTATACTGCTTATGTATAATACCCTTGTGTAGATAATATATAATATATACTGTTCTGAGTGGTAGCTTTTAATATGACAAAATATTTTCTATTTATTATTACTTGACCTTGAAAATGTGTCAAAATAATTGGTTATAGGTTCTATTGTGATTTTGCCCAAAGTCACTACCTCCATCAGCTTTTGAATTAAGTCTATTAATAGAGTTATTCACAGGAGACTTCTAACATAATTACTACACGGAATAAAGTCATCTTCTGAAGATTAAACAAAGAGTTCTAATCCATTACACACTGACCCACTTGTATTCCCATTGATCTAGCATCTCTCTTGCCTGCAGTATTTTCTTTAGATGGAGCGGAAAACAGCCAGCTGTTTGCAGTAGATTATAATTTTGGCAGGTACTGATACTTCTCATGTCCACTCTGATCCTATAAATCAACTACTCTGCTTGGCTGTTTCCTATTGCATTGAAAAGCAATAAACATACCCAGAAATACTGCAATTCTTTGGCAATTAAAACAGAATGAGAAAAGTCTTTAAATATCCTGAAGATTCTTGTAAAATCAGCATTCATTAATTTTTCTCCAGATTATTTTCTTGACCAATATAAATATCCAAAATTGAAAGCAAAACAAAGACAACTAAGCTTTCCATGTAGACTGTGGTGGGGCCATTAGCCAGGACATTTTTTTTTTTTTTTTTTGCAAGGGAATATAATGGAGATTGTCACATGGAACTAAATTGTGTGAACTGCAATGTTCCAAGTAATTAAAATGACTGACCTTAGGTATAAATTGGAGTATACATGGAAATCAGGACAAATCAACATTACATTTACTTAGCAGTGGTGCAAAGAACAGAGCATCACAGGGACACTCAGCTGGACACCTTGGTCAGAGTTCACTAGAAACCTTTGTGTGAGTATTTCTCAAGTAAATTGCAATTAAAATTTAGGGTGGCAAGCTCAGGAAAGATCATCTTTACTTTAGTTATCTAACCAGGACTTACTTTTCTGTTTTGCATAGATATGAAAAAGTGTGTTTAATAAGAACAAAGCAAATAAATTTTTAAAACTGCCTTAAAGGTAACTTGAGAACAAAACAGTTATTCATGCAATTCGGTTTTTATCAACGTTAATTTTATAGGAAGCTCATTCATTTACTGATCATATTTGTGTAAGATAAAATTTAACAATGTAGGTATGAAGATGGTCTTCATTGTTAGAGTATGCACTTTAGTGGCATTTGCGGGTGGTTTGTTTAACATTTCTCTAAAAGCTAAGTGAATGGCTCTCCCTAGGATATAACCATATGACAATTATGTAATTCTGGTTAAGTTACTGAAGTTGGCTGATGCTGTATTGTATTTTTTAATGAGAATCATAATGACATCTACTTAAAAGGATAGCTTTTTAGAGTTACGTTGGAGATTAAGCATGAATTCTTTAGTGCAACATTTAAACACAGAAAGAGATCAACATAAGAAACTACAGCTTTGCATTCCAGCCCAAGACTTTGGCAAAAAACTTCTGCTTTCCCAGATCCCAGATAAAACACAACCCACTTTCTGTTAACATTTCTTAAGGTCCAACCACTATTCACAGATGATATGCAAGTATACAAAATAACCCCCAAAGTCTCCTCCAATTAATAAATGACATCAGCAAAGAGGCTGGATACAAAATTACTCAAAGCTGTTAATAACCCTCCTTCATACAAATGATAAATGGGCTGAGAAAAAAAATATATTTGGAAACAACATCCTTCACAGTAGCCACAATTGATATAAAATATTAGTCATCATGAACATGTAAATCAAAATGACCCTGAAATTCTATCTTAAACAATCATAAAGGCTAAAATCAAAAACTCAAGTACAGCAAATGTGTGGAGAAAGAGGAATGCTCTTCCATTAGTAGGGGGATTACAAACTTATACAACCACTCTGGAAATCAATCTGGTGATTTCTCATAAAATTAGAAATATTTCTATTAGGAAACTCAGCTATATACAACTCCTGGGCAGATACCCTAAAGATGCTCCACAATACTACAAATACACTTAATCAACTAAGTTTGTAGCAGCTTTATTTGTAATAGCTAGAAACTAGAAGCAACCCAAATGTCCCTCAACTGAAGAATGGATACAGAAAATGTGGTTCATTTACACAATGGAATACTATTCAGCTGTTAAAAACAAGGGCATCAGCTGGGCGTGGTGGAGCATGCCTTTAATCCCAGCATTCAGAGGCAGAGGCAGGTGGATTTCTGAGTTCAAAGCCAGCCTGGTCTACAAAGTGAGTTCCAGGACAGCCAGGGCTATACAGAGAAACCCTGTCAAAAAAAAAAAAAAAAAAAAAAAAAAGCATCATGAATATTCCAGGCAAATAGATAGGAGTAGAAAATATTATCCTGAGTGAGTTAACCCACACCCAAAAGAAAATGCATGGTATGCACTCACTGCTAAGTAAATATTAGCCATAAAGTTCAGAATATCCAAGATACACCCTATATTAGTCAGGATTTTACTGCTTTAAACAGATACCATGACCAATGCAAGTCTTATAAAAAACAACATTTAATTGGGGCTGGCTTACAGATTCAGATGTTCAGTACGTTACCATCAAGGTGGGAGCATGGCAGCATCTAGGCAGGCATGGTGCAGGAGGAGCTGAGAGTTCTATGTCTTAATCCAAAGGCTGCTAGTGGAAGACTGACTTTATGGCAACTAGGGTGAGGATCTTATGCCAACACCCACAGTGCCACACCTACCCCAAACAGGTCACATATATTCCAACAAGGCCACACCTCCAAATGGTACCACTCCCTGCTCTAAGAATATAAAAACCATCACACACCCCAGTAACCAAAGAAGTTAAACAAGTAGGAAGGCCCAAGTGAGGATGCTTGAATCTAATTTAGAAGTAGGAATAAAATAGTCATAGGAGGCAGAGGAAGAAAGGTAACTCAGTGTGAGTGGGATGGGAGAAGAGAATATGGGGTGGTCAGAATCAGGGGTGAGACAGTAGACAGGGCCAGAAGTCCAGGAAAATAAATGGAAATCTATAGCTGCTGAGGGCAGGAGGAGAGAATCTCTTGGAGACCCCTGAGACCTATGATGGGAAAGCTCACATAGCTCAGTTCAGGAGACCTTAGCTAAGATGCATAGAGTGGGTATATGAAAACTGAAGAGGCTACCACCTATAGCCAGGCAAGACACCTAGTGGAGGGACAAAGACACCAACAGACACACAACTTCTTCCACCCCAAATTAGTCCTGCCTAAAAGTAATACTAGGACTAAGATGGAGCAGAGACTGAAGGAATGGAAAACCAATAACTGGCCCAACACAAGACACATCCCATGGGCAGGCACCAAAACCTGGTACTACTAATGATATTCTGTTATGCTTACAGACAAGAGCCTAGTATAACTGTCCTAGGAGAGGTTCTACTCAGCAGATGACTGAAATAGATGAATGTATCCATAGCCAAATATTGGGCAGAGTTTGGGGAGCCTTATGGAAGAGTTGGGGAAAGGGTTTAAGGATCAAAGAATTAGGAACACTATAGAAGACCAACAGAATCAAATAACCTGGACCTCTGGGAGATCTCAGAGACTGAGCCATCACCTAGAGAGTATACACAGGCTGGATCGAGGCACTTGGAACATACATAGCGGACACGCAGCTTAGTCTCTATGTGAGTCCCCATCAACTGGAGAGGGAGCTGTCCCTAAAGCTGTTGCCTGACTGTGGAATCTATGACCAAACAAGGCTGCCTTCTCTGGCCTCAGTGGGAAAGAATGTGTCTAACCCTACACAGACTTGATGTACCAGGGTGGGAGATATCATGGGTCCCTACCCTCTCATAGGAAAAGTGGAGGGAATGGGAGACACTGTGAGTGGGATTCTTGTAGGGAGCAGCATTTGAGATATAAATAAATTAAATTAATTGATTAAAAATGTTTGACCAACATCTGCCAACAGGACTCATTCTCCTGGTCTACATACTTTAGCTGACAACTTTAGCATCAGACTTTTGCTTTATTGGAAACCACACTGTACTAGGAACCCCTGAGAAAAGCACTTGTCCAGAATACCAAAGGACACAAAAGTATTCAGAACCTCAAAGGTAAGATTGGCACCTAAAACCCGTGATGTCATCCAGACCACAAAAACTAAAGTGGAGGCACCTTAATGGTCTTGAGGAATACCAGAACCCCAGGACACACAGCCCAGAAGACCAGAGAGGAAACAAATGAAGAGGAAAACAGACAAAAAACTACCCTTCTAAAAAGATAAACACAGAAATCAACACCTAAACCTGTAATAACCACAAATCCAAATGAGTAGAGGCCAATGTAAAAACACAATCAACAACAGCCAGGGCAATATGGCACCACTGGAGCACAGCCATCCTAGGACAGACAGCCCTATATATTTCAACACAACTGAAGTAAGGGAAAATCATACTAAATTCAAACTTTTGAAAATAATGGAGGCTTTTAGAGTATATGCTGATACATATTTGAAGAAATCCAGAAAATACAATTAAGCATGGGAAGGTAACAAACAAAACTGTTCAAGACATGAAAATGGAAATAGAAGCAATGAAGAAAAAATAAACTGAGGAAAGAGTAGATATGGAAATCTAGGCAAGAGAGTAGGAAATACAGACTTAGGAATCACGAGCAGAATACAAGAGATAGAAGAAAGAATCTCAGATATAAACGGTACAATAAAAAATAATATATTGTTCAAAGAATATGTTAAGTCTATAAAGTTTCTGGAAGAAGACATCCAGAAAACATGGGACCCTATGAAAAGCTAATAATTAAGAATAATAGAAGTAGAAAACAGAGAAAATTCTCAGCTCAAAGACAGAAACATTTTCAATAAAATATTAGAATAAAACATTTCTCATCTAAAGAAAAACATTCTAAGTTTCTGGGATAATATCTATTTATCAGTGAGTGCATATCAAGTGACTTCCTTTGTGATTGGGTAACCTCACTCAGGATGATATCCTCCAGATACATCCATTTGCCCAAGAATTTCATAAATTCATTGTTTTTAATAGCTGAGTAGTACTCCATTGTGTAAATGTAACACATATTCTGTATCCATTCTTCTGTTGAGGGACATCTGGGTTCTTTCCAGCTTCTGGCTATTATAAATAAGGCTGCTATGAAAATAGTGGCCATCACTGAGAAGAGAGGCCCCTTGGTCTTACAAACTTTATATGCCCCAGTATAGGGGAATGCCAGGCCGAGAAGTGGGAGTGGGTTGGTGGGGGATCAGGGCGGGGGTGGGGGGTATAGGGAGCTTTCAGGATAGCATTTAAAATGTAAATAACAAAAATATGTAATTAAAAAGAAAAGAAAAAATATGCCTATAAACATATAAGAAGCTTACAGAACAACACATGGATTAACCAGAAAAAAAGCCCCTTTGCCACATAACAATTAGAACAAAGAAAAATTAAAAGTTGCAAGGGAAAATGCCAAGTAATATACAAATGCAGAGGATTAGAATTCACCTCAGTGAGTACATGTTATGTGAGTTCTGTTGTGATTGGGTTACTTCACTCAGGATGCTGGCCTCCAGATCCATCCATTTGCCTAGGAATTTCATATATTTATTGTTTTTAAAAGCTGAGTAGTACTCCATTGTGTAAATATACCAATTTTTTTGCATCCATTCCTCTGTTGAGGGACATCTGGGATCTTTCCAGTTTCTGGCTATTATGAATAAGGCTGCTATGAACATAGTGGAACATGTGTCCTTATTACCAGATGGAATATCTTCTGGATATATGCCCAGTAGAGGTATTGCAGGATCTTCCGGTAGTACTATGTCCAATTTTCTGAGGAACCGCCAGACTGATTTCCAGAGTGNTTGAACCAGCTTGCATTCCCACCAACAATGGTCCCTCCAGGTCAGGGTTGAGGCCTATGGACGTCTATACCATTCAAGGACAGTTTGTCATCCCACAGCCAGATTTGATCAAGCTGCACCAGTTGGCAAAGTAACAGACTCATTTTCCCATGACCCTTGATAACACCGGATTCAATATCATTGAATCCAGCTGTCCTGAGGTGAAATGCTATTAGGCAGGTTTGGATGCATTTGCTCAAACTACTTCTCATGAACTCACCATTTCAAATTATTTGATTGGCTGCATAATCAGGCGTCAGGGAGCCAAAATCAATGAGATCCATCAAAAGTCTAGGGTGCAGATCAAAATCACAAACTCAGTGGAAGGATCTACTGATTGTCAGGTAACAGTCTGGATTCATCTATTGTCCCTTTCTGATGCTTACCACCACCCCATGATCCATCTGTGTAGTTTCTGAAGAGTCAGCAAGTCCAGGTTTTAAATAGTTTGTAAATTTTCTGTTTCTACACACTTTATCATCCAATCATGATTTTTTTAAATTTAAGTGTCTTAATCCTTTCTATGTTCAGCAGTTATGCTGAGATATTCATATTTAGTTTCATAAGCTTCTCTCCCCCCCCCCCGTTTTTGGCTTGTGAATTTTTGTATGTAATAGAAATGTAAGAGTGGGTTATTAATACATTTCAGTCTAGATCTGTGATGTCAGATATTTTTCAAAACAAAATTAAAAGATGAACTGGAAAAAAGAGAAAACACTAAAATATCTTAATATTGATTATAAAGTATGTTTTATTCTATACTATTTCTCATTGTAATGACAATATACATAAGTCCAAGTTACATTTTAACTGAAAAAAACCCAGAAATTATATTTTTCAAAGTTAAGGAGAAAGAGGACTCTTCTGTGAAAGACGACCTAACATTGAAATGAGAATATCTTTAAAAGGTTTTGATCCCTCTTTTCCTTTTTATGCCCCTATTCACATCTTAAGATCCACTGTAAGTTGATAATACATTACAGGATGACCTTCACAAATCTATAATAATGGCTGTCTAGAACGGATCAAAGTGTTACAGACTGCCCAATTAATAATGATTGGTTTTAATGAAAAGGGATGGGGAAGCTGAATTGACCCTGCCATGTCCTGTGTCCTCAGAGTCACAGTGGTATCTCAGCACATTCATTTCCCACAAATTGACGACTTCTGACATTAGTGTCTTTATATATGTGGAACTCCTCTGGGAAGTTTTACTCTAGTTAATACAGTTAAGATAAATGGCAAGGAAGAGCAGTAAAAAGTCACCAAGAATGTTTGAATTAGAACTGAATTTACCTGTAATACCACCCACAGAGAAAACTCAGAGCATGCTAATGAGCTATTCTAACATGCACATTAAAATGAAGTACTTCACCATAATAAAAGTAAAATTATGCTATTTCTGTAGAAAAATTTTAAGATATAATTTTAGAAGATAAAAGCTGAAATATTCTGACAAAATGAATTATATTTGAGAGAAAAATATTCATAAGATTAAATAATTAAAGATTGATTGAATTTATTAAATCAGCTATGTAATCTATTATGTATTATGAGATCATAAGACAAAAAAGGTTAAGTCTTACCTAGGATATTGACAAACATTATATTTGTAGCAATTTATAATTATATAGTCAAAATAAATATTTCAAGTCTACTTTTTTGTATTGACAAAGCAGCAAACTGTATGCTTTTTTATATACCTAATTTAATATATCAGTGTATGGTCAAGAATCCAGCATGAATACTTGAGTTCAAATCTCCAATCACAATTTTAAAAGCTTAGCATTGCCATGTACTAGGGCTTATACTCTAGTCCAGTGGAGGGTGGAGACAGGAGACTTGCTATGGTTTGGTGACCCTGTGTTTAGCAAGGGCGCCTGACTCAGAGGAATGTAATTTAGAATGATATATAGGGAAGCTGGCCATGTCCTCATCTGTTCTTTGTGCATGCACAATGAAATAGGTACTTGCTCATATGTGTAAATATACCACACATACATACATCACAAATATGTCCCCCAAACACACACCACAATTTTTAAAAATACTAACATAAACCTGGGGTAAATTTTCTTGCAGAAAATACTTATATTTTGTTGTTACAAGAAAGACAGATTCATAGTTTGGCTCCAATGTCATATTGCCAATACCCAATTTTTATTGTCCCCTGTATCATAAAGCATGTCTTCTACTTGTCAAGTTTCAAAAGGCTGCATGATGAACCTTGTCTTTTGCCAAAGCTCATGATCACTTCTCTAATTTCTCTGTCACATCTATCACAGATCCCAAAAGGAATATTAACCCCATGAGCTGCTATATAACCAGTACTTATATGTCTTAAAAGCGCTATCTAGAAATTTATTTAATATGGCAATATTAAACATATAGACTTGAATGGTCTGCTTAATGATGTGTAGCTATATATATGTGTGTGTGTGTGTGTGTGTGTGTGTGTGTGTGTGTGTGTATGTAAAATCTTATAATTAAAAGAAAATTTACTGAACTTTTGAAATGAATCAATAGATAAGGAGGTAATAAATGTAAATCAAACTCAAGGCTGGATTTTAAAACTAATTTTTGCTTTTTAAAACCAATGAGGTTTTTCATAGTATTTTAGAGAGTTTTGTTTTGTTTTGTTTTGTTTTGTTTTAATTGACAGGAAAAAATCAGGCAGGACAAGAACTATAAACAACATGGATGAGCATACTCTGTCTGGAAGAAATATTAAAACATTTCACTCTAGGGAAACTGAAGGACCAATGAAACATAGTCAGCTTGCTAAGTGAATATTCAGAGACAGATGGCAAATGAGCATCATTTTCTCTCTACCTTACATCTATTAGTGACCTGCAGGGCTCAGTCTTGAAAATAGTCTGACCCAAGTTCAGCTCTGTGATCTTCCCCTTCATACTAGCACTATGGCTGTGCAAATAATTTATACTACTCATCTTTAGCATCATCATTCTTCGGACAGTGCAAAATAAGGGATGGGTAGAATTATTTTCACAAGTATGAGTCACCATGCATGATGATTTGTAGTTACATTGAGGTACTTATAATAGATATAAAGATAACAAACATTAGCATTGAGGATAGATTAGGAACAGTTGTCCCATGAGAGGTAACCTTTATCTTTAAAATATGTGAAAACATCCAGTTTCTGGAAAGATTTTAAGAGCTACATGAGTCAAGAACACCACAAGAAAACCCACAGAATCAGCAAACTGGGACTCATAGAGGTTCACTGAGACTAAAAAGGCCATCACAAAGCCTGTACAGGTCTAACCTAGGCCCTTGACATTCATATTATGGTTGTGTGGCTTGGTGTTTTGTGGAAATTTTAACAGAGGAAGAAGGGGCTCTTTCTGACACTTTTGACTGAATTCGGGAGCCTCATTTTTCTACTGGATTCCCTAGTCTAGTCTTAATATGAGGAGAGGTACCTAGTCTTATTACAAATTAATGTACTTTGTATGGTTGATATCCCTGGGAGACCTGCCCTTTTTTCTGAAGAGAAACAGAAGAGGTGTAGATGGAGAAGAAAGGCAGAGAGATTGAGGAGAAACTGCAGTTGGGATGCAATGTCTAAAGCATAAATTAAAAAAAAAAAGAAAGAAAGAAAAATAAAAAATAACCGCTTAGTTGTTATCCTTGATAGAGTGTCTTATTTATTTGTATGTGTATGTGTGTGTGCATGCACTCACTTGAGAAAGAGACAGAGAGAGACAGAGAGAGAGAAAACCTTGGGTGCCATCCTCAGAAGCTCCCCCCAGTGGTCTAGAACTCACCAATTATTTGTATTAAAATACAAATAATAATTTGTATTAAAGAATACAAATATTTATTGTATTATAAATACAATACAACTGTATTATATTTATAATACAATAAATTTCTCAGCTGTAGGCTAACATAAGTTTCCTGAGAATGTTTATAAGACAGACTATGAAAAGTTGGAATGTTTGCTAGGTCGAGCGTACTTAATACATTTCAACTTACAATATTTTTAATTTATGATTTATTTTGCAATTTCAATCTTATTATAAACTGATGAGCATCTATGCAAGGACAAGTGTACAATAATCAGCTTTATGGTTCTTTCAGAAAATCAGTGTTAATGTTGGAACCACTTATTTTGCGAGTATTAGCTTATTCTTTGTGAACTTCATCATATAACTACTTAAATTAATGTATTTTTCATCTAAACTCTCTCCTTAATTTGTAGGCAGAATACTTTATCATATTTAGTTAAAATTGCCTATACATTTTTAAAACTATAAATAGATTTATATATTAGTAAATTCAGGTGAAAATAAATTCTATCCCCAAGATATATAAAAGCTGTCCACACACACACACACAAAAAAATCTTTTGAAACTCAAAATATATCATTTTGTGTTCAAAACAAAGAATGTCTCATGGACCAGAGTGAATTGGTTGAACCTTCTGGTAATGTTTATTTTTTATGTTACTAATATTTGATATAGTTCATATTCCATTAGCTGTGATTTCATACATGGATCTGGCTTGCTCAGTTAAGAAAATAATACTTCCTTATAGTTATCCATCACCTGTGTGTCTTTGGCTTTCTACTAATGTCCTCTGAGTCTTTGTAGGAGGGAATCTATCTTAGTTACTTTTCTATTGCTGTGATATAACACCAAGACCAAAATATTCTATAACAAAAATAGTTTATTTGTGACTTAAGCACTTTCAGAGAGTTAGAATCCACAGTCATTATGACAGGAAAAAATTGCAGAAGAAAGGCATAGTAATGAAGCTCTAGCTAGAAACATATATCTTGATTCATGAGCATAAACCATAGACAGCTATCTAGAAATATCATCAGCTTTGAAAACTCAAGTCCCTCTCCCCATGACATACTGTCTCTAACAAACTCATACCTCCTACTCTTCTCCAAAATAAATCTACCAACTGGAGATCAAATATTCAAATATATGAATCTATGGAGGCCTTTTTCATTTAAGCCACAACAAGGTGCAATACATATAAATTTCTCATTTGGGGATGAACATTCAAAGTCTCTTATTTTCTTCACGTTGGCCAATTGTGAGTCACTATGCCTATCTCCATTTACTAGCAAATAGAAACTTTTCAGATGAGAGAATTATTAATCTATGGGTATAATTTTAAGTCAATAGCAGATTGTCTAATAATCTGTCCATTTAGGAACAAAATAGTAGTAAGTTTTTCAGTAGTGCATATGACATGTTGAGCTACATATTCTGGGCCCAATAATAGTGTCACTAATAGATTTCATCTTCTAGGGTCTATTGTACCTTCAATGGTTTTAAATGCACCATTATTTCATATTGGTTAAATTCCATGTTGCATGTAATTTCAGTTTTCCTGTATTTGTGGAGATTAGCTTTATATCATAGTATGTGATCAATACAGAAGAAAATATTGTGGGTTACTCAGAAGAGCAAGTACTCTTTATTGTTTGATTAGAATAGTTTGTAGATATTCTAGGGCCATTAGATTTATGATGTCATTTTACTCCAAAGTTTCTCTGTATAAATTTTTTCTAGATAACCTGCCTATTGTTATTAGTGAGTATGTTAGTAATGCTTCACATTGCTGTAAAAAGCATGACCAAGGCAACAGGTATAAAACAACAACAACAACAACAACAACAAAAACAACAAAGAAAAAAACCTTTTGGTAAGTGCTTGCTTACAGTTCTGAGCTATACTCTATGATCATAATAAGAAACACGGTAGCAAGGAAGCAGACCTGGGGCTAAGAGATTACAACCTGATTCCCCAGCCAGCCAGCGAAGGCAACACTGGCACCAACATGGACTTTTAAAACTTCAAAGCCCACATCTAGGGATACAGATACTCTATAAATCTACATATATTCCAACAAGTCCATATCTTCTACATCTTCTAACCTTTCACAAACAGTTCCACTAACTCGGAACAAAACCTTCAGATATACAAGCCTAGGAAGACCATTGTTATTCAAACCAATGCAGTGGGTTATGAAATGAATCTCACTGTGCTGTGGTTAAATTGATTGGTGATTCATTCATGAAACTATGTGTTCTTATGTTTGGTGTAATGTGGTTGTTTGAATAGGTTGGTGCCCATAGGTTCATGTGTTTGAATTCTTGGTCACAGGGAGTAGCACTATTCGAAGGTTTGGTTTTATTGAAGGAGGTATGACCTTGTTGAAGGAAGTATGTCACTGTGTAAGTGGGCTTTGAGGCCTACTGTGCTCAGGCTCTGCCCAGGACAGAAGAAAGACTTCTTTTGGCTGCCTTTGAATCAAGATATAAAACTCTTGGCTCCTCCAGTACTATAACTGTCTATACCAGTTGCTAAGTTTCCCACCTTTATGATGATAATGGCTAACCATCTGAAACTGTAAGCCAACTCCTTTTAAATATTTGCCTTTATAAGAGTTGTGTTGGTCATGGTGTCTCTTCATAGCAAGAAAACCCTAAGAGAGTGTGTACACATGTTGGTTATTTTTTTTTTCCTTTTAACAAGTATAAAGTGTCTCTTATCACCTTTTCTGACTTGTTTTAGTTTGAAATTTGTTTTGTGAGCCAGTAGAATACCTATGTTTGCATGTTTATTAGCTCCATTTACTTGGAATACCTTCTATTTCATCGATTTATCCAAGTTGTTATCTATTGTTAAGCATGAATGAGATGGTTAGAGGTAGCAAAAGAGTGGATTTTTTTTTTAATACAATCTGTTAGTCTGTGTCTCTTTGTTAGAAACTTTTGGTGTATTACTAATTCCTATCAGTTTATTTACTATTGTCTTAATAGATCTCTTCCATTCAATGCTACAGAACCATCATGTGTTCACTGTGCTTTCTTGGGCCTTTTATTCTTCTTCGAAGGTTAAGTATTCTATTTAGTATCATCTGTAGTGCTGGAAGAGTGGTTATTAATTCCTTAAATCATGATAGACCTCCCTTTGTATGAGAACAATTATGATATAATCTTTTTAATGTTTTATGTAACTTTGGTGCTGAGAAGATAAAGACAGGAAAAATCTACAAACCAGAGTAGAGAAAGGCCTTTTGTTAAGGCCCCAGGAAGCAGGATAGGAATACTGAGCTGAAAAGCACCCTTGATCTTACCTACTGATCAAACAGGCCTTTAAGGTGAGGTGATTGAAGTAGAAATGCATGTACGTATAAGAGCATGTCCTTCATAGCAGTGGAGTGAGAGTGTTGCTGAGCAGAGCTGAGTATGAAGGGGGTAGTTTGTCCTAATGGAGTTACAAGTAAGAGCTTTGTAAATGCTTGTCAGAATGGAAAGGTCAAATACAGGATTCTGACTTGGAACCAGAATTCTAAAACTGAAAGTGCATGCGAGCATGGGAATGCACACACACACACACACACACACACACACACACACACACAGTGTGAGTCTATTCCAATGCCTGGCAAAAACAGAAGTGGATGCTCACAGTCATCTGTAGGATGGAACAAAGGGCCCCTAATGAAGCAGCTAGAGAAAGTACCCAAGGACCTAAAGGGGTCTGCATCCCTATAGGAGGAACAGTGATATAAACTAACCAATACCCCACAGAGCTGTGTCTCCAGTTGCATATGTAGCAGAGGATGGCCTAGTAGGCCATCAATGGGAGGAGAGGCCCTTGGTATTGTGAAGATCATATGACCTAGAACAAGGGAATGCCAGGGCCAGGAAGTAGGAGTGGGTGGGTTGGGGAACAGGACTGGGGGCAGGGTATAAAGGGGCTTTGGTGATAGCATTTGAAATGTAAATGAAGAAAATATCTAATAAAAAATAACATTTAAGGCAACCCCCCCAAAAAATAAAAAAAATTTAAAAAATGAATTACTGAAATTTTTAGGCAAATGGATGGATCTGGAGGATATCATCATAAGTGAGGTAACCCAATCACAAAGGAACACACATGATATGCATTCACTGATAGCTCAGAAGCTAGGAATACCCAAGATACAATTTGTAAAACACATGAAACTCAAGAAGAAGGAAGACCAAAGTGTGGATACTAAAATTCTTCTTAGAATGGGGACCAAAATACCCATGAAAGTAGTTTCAAAGTTTGGAGAAGAGACTGAAGGAATGACTATCCAGAAACTGCCTCACCTGGGGATCCATCCCATAAACAATCACCAAACCCAGACATGATAACAAATGCCAACAAGAGCTTGCTGACAGGAATCTGATATAGCTGTGTCCTGAGAGGATCTGCCAGTGCCTGACTAATACAAAAGTGGATGTTCACAGTCACCCATTAAAAGGAGTACAGGGTCCCCAATGAAGGAGCTAAAGAAATTATCCAAGGAGCTGAAGGGGTCTACAGTACTATAGGAGGAGCAACAATATGAACTACCCAGTACCCCAGAGCTTCCTGGGAGTAAACCACCAATAAAATAAAACACTTGGTGGGAGTTGTGTCTCTAGCTGCATATGTAGTAGAGGATGGCCTAGTCTGTCATCAATTGGAGAAGCTCTTGGTCCTGTGAAGGTTCTATACCCCAATATAGGGCAATGCCTTGGCCAGGAAGCAGGAGTGGGTGGGTTGGGTAACAGGGTGATGGGGGAGAGAATAGGGAATATTAGAAGGGGGAACTAGGAAAGGGGATAACATTTGAAATGTAAATAAAGAAAATATCTAATAAAAAACATAGATGCAAAAATATTCATTACAATTCTCTCAAACCAAATCTGGAAACACATGAAAAACATCCTTCACCACGATCAAGTAGGCTTCATCCCAGAGATGCAGGGATGATTCAATATATGAAATCCATCATTTTAATGCACTGTATAACTCAAAAAAATCACAAAATTCTCTTATTAGAAGCTAAAAATGTCTCCAACAAAATCCAACACCTCTTCATGTTAAAAGTCTTGAAGTGATGATGAATTCAAGGTACATTTGTAAACATAATTTAAGCAAAGTACAGCAAACCAATAGCCAACATGAAATTAAATGGAGAGAAAATGGAAGCAATTCAAATCTAATTAGACACATCACAAGGCAGCTCACTATCTTCTCTCTATTCCATAGATTATTCAAAGTTCAAATAGAAAAGTAAGAAAATGAAAAGAAATCAAGTGAATATAGATTGGAAAGAAAGAAATCAAAGTATCACTGTTTGAAGATGATATGATAATATACATAAGTGACCCTCAAGATTTTATTAGAGAACTTCTACAACTGATAAACAACTGCAGCAAAGTGGCTGGGAATATAATTAATTGACAGACATCAGTAGTCCTCTTTTATATAAAAGATAAATGTGCTGAGAAAGAAATTAGGAAAACAACACCCTCACAATAGCCCCAATAATATAAAATGTGTTGGTATAACTCTGACCAAGTAAGTGAAAGATCTGCATGACAAGAACTTCAAGTCTTTGAAGAAAGAAATTGAAGAAGATCTCAGAAGTTGGACAGTTCATGGATTGTTAAGAGTACCATATTGAAAATGGCCATCTTTCAATAATCAATGTACGACTGAATGAAATTTCCATACAAATACCAACACAATTTTTACAGACATTGGAAGAACAATTATTAACTTCATATGAAAAACAAAACTCACAGGATAGCCCCAAAATTTTTGAGCAATAAAAGAACTTCTGTAGAAATCACCATCCCTGACTTCAAGATGTATTACAAACCAAAGTGATAAAAACTACATGATACTAGAACAGGGACACAAAGAAGATCAATGGAGTAGAACTGAATATCAGAAATAACCCCACACATGTTTGAACATGATTTTTGACAAAGAAACCAAAATCCTATAGTGGGAAAAAAAAAAACTTAAACAAATGCTACTGGTCACTGGTCTAAGTGGCCACATGTATGTAGAAGAATGCACATTGATCCATATTTATCACCCTTCACAAAACTCAAGTCCAAGTGGATTAAGTACATCAACATAAAAACAGATACACTGAATCTTAGAAGAGAAAATGGAATATAGCCATGAACACATTGTAACAGAAAAAAATTTTCTATGCATGATACCAACTGCTCAGTCTCTAAGGTCAACGATTGATAAATGGGACTTCTTGAAACAGGAAAGATTTGGATATTAACTTCCTATCAGATTCAGGATTGGTAAAAATTCTTTCCCAATCCGTTGGTGGCATTTTTGTCTTATTGACAGTATCTTTTGCTCTACAGAAGCTTTGCTATTTTATAAGGTCCCATTTGTCGATTTGTGATCTTACAGCACAGGCTATTGCTGTTCTGTTTAGGAATTTTACCCCTGTGCCCATATCTTCAAGGGTTTTCCCCACTTTCTCCCCTATGAATTTCAGTGTCTCTGGTTTTATGTGGAGTTCTTTGATCCACTTATATTTGAGCTTTGTACAAGGAGATAGGAATGGATCAATTCGCATTCTTCAACGTGTTGACCGTCAGTTGTGCCAGCACCATTTGTTGAAAATGCTGTCTTTTTTTCCACTGGATAGTTTTAGCTCCCTTGTCAAAGATAAGGTGACCAGATGTGTGTGGGTTCAGTTCTGGGTCTTCAATTCTATTCCATTGTTCTACCTGTCTGTTGTTGTACCAATACCATTCAGTTTTTATCATAATTACTCTGTAGTACAGCTTGAGGTTAGGCATGGTTATTCCACCAGAGGTTCTTTTATTGTTTTTGCTATCCTAGGTTTTTTATTATTCCATATGAATTTGCAAATTGCCCTTTCTATCTCAGAGAAGAATTGATTTGGAATTTGGATGGGGATTGCATTGAATCTGTAGATTGCTTTCTGCAGAATAGCTATTTTGACAATATTAATCCTGCCAATCCATGAGCATGGGAGATCTTTCCATCTTTCCATCTTCATCAATTGCTTTCCTCAAAGACTTAAAGTTCTTATCATACAGATCTTTCACTTCCTTAGTTAAAGTCACACCAAGGTATTTTATATTATTTGTGACTATTGTGAAGGGTGTTGTTTCCCTAATTTCTTTCTCATCCTGTTTATCATTTGTGTAGGGAAAGGACACTGATTTGTTTGAGTTAATTTTATATCCAGCTACTGCGCTGAATCTGTTTATCAGGCTTAGGAGTACTCTGGTGGAATCTTTAGGGTCACTTATATATACTATCATATCATCTGAAAATAGTGATATTTTGACTTCTTCCTTTCCAATTTGTATCCCCTTGATCTCCTTTTGTTGTCGAATTGCTCTGGCTAGGACATCAAGTACTATATTGAATAGGTATGTGGAACAACAATATGAACTAATCAGAACTCCCAGAGCTCATGTCTCTAGCTGCATATGTATTAGAAGATGGCCAAGTTGACCATTATTGGGAAAAAAGGCCCTTGGTCTAACAATGTTTATATGACCCAGTACAGGGGAATCCCAGGGCCAAGTAGTGGGAGTAGGTGAGTAGGGAAGCAGCGTGGGGGAGGATATAGGGGACTTACACTTGAAATGTAAATGAAGAAAATATCTAATAAAAATGTGAAAAAAAGAAAAGGTTTGGAAGGCAAAGGATATTGTCAATATGATAAAACAGCAACCTACAGATTGGGAAAAGTTTTTCACTAACCCTACATCTGATAAAAGGCTTATATATAAAATATGTAAAGAACTCAAGAAGATAAACTCCAGAGGACCAAATAATACAATTAAAAAAAAAAAGTTATATAGAGCTAAACAGGCAATTCTCAACACAGGAATACTGAATTGTTAAGAAACATTTAAAAAATATCCAAGATCTTTGGCCATCAGAGAAATTGAAATCAAAAGACCTTGATATTCCAACTTATACCAATAAGAATGGCTAAGATCAAAAACTCAAATGTCAGCACATGCTGGTTAGGATGTGGAGAAAAAGGAACACTTCTTAATTTTGGTGGGATTTCAAATTTATACAACCACCCTGGAAATCAATTTGGTGGTTTCTCAGAAAATTGGGAATTGTTTTACCTCAAGACTCAGCTATAATGCTTCTTTTTACCCAAAAGATACTTTACCATATTATGAGGTCACATGCTCTACTATGCTCATAACAACTTATTCTCAATATCCAGAAATTGGAACAATAGATATGTCCCCCAGCTGTTGAATGGATACAGAAAATGTGGTTCATTTACACAATGAACACTATTCAGTTATTAAAAACAAGGACCACCTGATTTTTTCTGGCTAATGGATGGAACTGGAAAATTTTATCCTGGGTGAAGTAATCAAGACCCAAAGAACATGTATATGCTCATTGATATTTGAATATTATCCAAAAAGTACAGAATACCCATGATACACCCACAGACCCTAAGCAGATAAACAAGAAAGAAGGCCCAAGTGAGCACACTTCTGTCCCACTTAGGAGGGGAAAAATAATCATGCAAGGCAGAAGAAGGGAACTGGTTAGGAGAGGTGATGCGGAGGAGAAACTGTGGCAGATTAGGTGAAAGATAGGAGAGAGACCCTTGGGAGTTCTTATAAACTAAGCCAGGAACCAAGAGAGAACTCATAGCCTGGCCAAGTCTCCAGATATTCATGTAGCTGAGGGCTTTCCTATCTGGCCTCAGTAGAAAAGGATGTGCCTAATCCTACACATAATTGATACCCAAGGTTGGGGGAATATTGGAGTCTGCAAACTTCTTTCAAAGGAGAACAGAGGGAAGGGGAAAAACGTGGTGGTGGAGGAGCTGAAGTAATACAATAAAAACATAAACATCTCTGTGCCTCTCTCTCTCTCTCTCTCTCTCTCTCTCTCTCTCTCTCTCTCTCTCTCTCTCTCTGTGTGTGTGTGTGTGTGTGTGTGTGTTTGTGTGTTTGTGTGTGCATGCAATGTTGATAATGAAAGTCTAATAACTCTCTGTATAACATATAAGGATTTAATGATTAATTCACACAAAAAGATTGAACTGTTACCTAGTTTAATTTTTTATTTTTTAATTATAAGTGAAAATTAATGAGACCTGGAAAACCTTAGAAGAAAGAATAGTGGGTTTAAAATAACTGTTGCCTGGACTTTTATAGATAATATAGTAAGTAATACAAATTGTTTTGGATATATTCAGCTCTTTTCATTTTTGAGGGCAAACTGTGATGGAATATGCTACTGTACAGCTGTTATTTCTCTTCAATAATAATTATATCTTTGTAGAATTCAATCTGTTGTTACTGTAAGCTGAATTATATCTTTTAAGCCAGCTACCAAAATCTCTGTATAACACTTATATATTTACTTTTTATCTGGTGTGCAACATATTTGTTCTGATAGTGCATAATTTATTTATATCTATTGTGATTGCTTTTACTTACTTGTATGTTGTATCTCTTTCTCTCTCTCTTTCTCTCTCTCTCTCTCTCTCTCTCTATATATATATATATATATATATATATATATATATATATATATATATACCATATTTATTCATATTTATTTAATAGTTGGGGCATTTATTGACTTTATATTTATAAATAGCAAATTATTTCTATAGCTTTCTTCACCAGTCTCGCATTTTAACAATGCTGAATGTGGACAAAAGTGTCCATAAGCAAGAGAGGGCTGGCCCCAATAAAGTAGGACAAATCCTTCACTCAGGAAGAATTAAAACAAGGTTAGTAGATGACTAGACCTGAGGATAGATAAGGCACCATTCATCTGAAAATGAAGGGGGTGGGGAGAGGCGCAATTTTGTGGAAATCAGCCTGCAAGTCAGTCAGAAGTCTAAAAAGTACCATTTAACCCAGATATGCAATTCGGGATATATACCCAAAGAACTCATATTTCACTATAGCAATATGTGTTCATCTGTTATCTTAGCTTCACTAGTCACAGATGCAGAAAATGGAAATAGCACAGATGTCCATCAGCTGATGAAAGATGAATTAACATATTTCATATTAAACAATAAAAATTTGTTCAGTTATAAAGAGAAACAAAAATAGGGTGTTTTTCAGATAATTGTAGGGAAATGGCAAATGAACACAACTAACTAACTAACTAACTAACTAACTAACTAACTAAAACAACAGTGCTGAATCAAGCAATACAGTCTTTGAAAGACAATCACATATTCTCTTCTATAAGTGGAGTTCAGCTGTAGATTATTATTTTTGGCTTTTATCTTGAAGTTATAAAACACTAAATAGGGAAATTAGATTACTGGCAATACTATGGATATAAGTATGTGGAAAAATTTAAGTACCTATTCAGTTGGGTAATGGACAATAACAATGAAGAGAAAGTTGTTTAAAAAGAAAGGTTATCAAAAACTTATGTGAAAAATTACATTTTGTAAGTTAATTAAAATATATAGGTTAGAAAAGAAGAGATTGCAGGTAGTTGCCCTGTGTGGGCAAACAATGCTCCTTGCAGAGGTTAGGCATCATTAAATAAAAATCCCAATGTCAGATACAGAATGTTTCCTTATAATTTGTTGATCAGGAAGGCCTCAGAAGTCACCAAAATGATATAGGATATCACATTGCTCATAAATTCTATCTTAATTCATTGCTGTAATAAAACCCTATGACCAAGGCAACCTACAAGAGAAAGCATTTAGTTTGGCCTATGATTTCAAAGGGCTAAAGTCTATGATTCAGCATTGACAGAATTACTGAGAGCTCACATTTTGATCTACAAGTAGGATAGAGAGAAAGGAATAGAGAGAAAGAGAGACAGAAAAACACAGACAGACAAAGGCATATTCAGAGACAGAGACACAGGTACTATGGGGTCAGTATGTACCTAATGCAAAGTCTATTCCCAGTAGTACATTTCTTCTACCGTGGCCACACCTAATCCCTCCCAAACAATTCTACCAAATTGGTATTATATATTCAAATATATGAGCCTGCAAAACCATTCTCATTCAAGCCACCACATTAATGCCCACAAGAACTAAACAATAAAACACTACTCCTGAAAAGAGCATTAACATTGGTTGTAACACAGTGAAAAATCAAGCTGAAATTGAGTTGGACAAGTCTGTAAAGACACAAAGTAGACTATTGTGGGGTGGGGTGTCTTCAATACTCTTTTGTGCAGCAGTTTTATCTGAAGCAATTAGTCTTGGAGGAAATCTTCCTAAGACTTTGGAAGTTAAAAAGAATAATCATCAGGGAAATGCAGATCAAAACAACCCTGAGATTCCACCTCACACCAGTAAGAATGGCTAAGATCAAAAATTCAGGTGACAACAGTTGCTGGCATGGATGCGGAGAAAGGGGAACACTCCTCCATTGTTGGTGGGAATGCAAGCTGGTTCAACCACTCTGGAAATCAGTCTGGCGGTTCCTCAGAAAATTGGACATAGTACTACCAGAAGATCCTGCAATACCTCTACTGGGCATATATCCAGAATATATTCCATCTGGTAACAAGGACACATGTTCCACTATGTTCATAGCAGCCTTATTCATAATAGCCAGAAACTGGAAAGAACCCAGATGTCCCTCAACAGAGGAATGGATACNAGAGGATGGCCTAGTTGGCCATCAGTGGGAAGAGAGGCCCCTTGGTTATGCAGACTTTATATGCCCCAATACAGGGGAACGCCGGGGCCAAGGGGTGGGAGCGGGTGGGTAGGGGAGCAGGGCCGGGAGGGGGGAGGATATAGGGAACTATCTGGATAACACTTGAAATGTAAATGAAGAAAATATCTAATAAAAGTTGGGAAAAAAAAGAATCTAAATTGTATCTTGGGAATTCTAAGTTTCTGGGCTAATATCCATTTCTCAGTGAGCACATATCCAATGACTTCTTTTGTGATTGGGTTACCTCACTAAGGATTATGTCCTCCAGATTCACCCATTTGCCCAAGAATTTCATAAATTCATTTTTTAATAGCAGAATAGTACTCCATTGTGTAAATGTACCACATTTTCTGTATCCATACCTCTGTTGAGGGACATCTGGGTTCTTTCTAGCTTCTGGCTATTATAAATAAGGTTGCTATGAACATAGTGGAGCACACATCCAATGACTTCTTTTGTGATTGGGTTACCTCACTAAGGATTATGTCCTCCAGATTCACCCATTTGCCCAAGAATTTCATAAATTCATTTTCTATTAGCAGAATAGTACTCCATTGTGTAAATGTACCACATTTTCTGTATCCATTCCTCTGTTGAGGGACATCTGGGTTCTTTCTAGCTTCTGGCTATTATAAATAAGGTTGCTATGAACATAGTGGAGCATGTGTCCTTTTTACCAGTTGGAACATCTTCTGGGTATATGCCTAGGAGAGGTATTGCTGGATCCTCTGGTAGTACTATGTCTAATTTTCTGAGAAAACACCAGACTGACTTCCAGAGTGGTTGTACAAGCTTGCAATCCCACCAGCAATGGAGGACTGTTCCTCTTTCTCCACATCCTCACTAGCATCTGCTGTCACCTGAATTTTTGATCTTAGCCATTTTGACTACAATTTGCAAAACACAAGAAAATCAAAAAGGAAGACCAGCGCATGGATACTTCATTCCTCCTTTGAATAGGAAAAAAAAAATACCCATGAAAGGAGTTACAGAGACAAAGTTTAGAGCTAAGATGAAAGAATGGACCATACAGAAACTAACCCACCACAGGATCCATCCCATAATGAGTCACTAAACTCAGACACTATTGCATAAGACAGCAAGTGTTTACTGAAGGGACCCTGATATAGCTGACTCCCACAGAAGTAGAGGCTCACAGTAATCCATAAGAAGGAGCACAGGGCCCACATTGGAGAAGCTAGAGATAGAACCCCATGAGCTGAAGGGGTCTGCAACCCTAGAAGGGAAACAACAATATGAACTAACCAGAACCCCTAGAACTCGTGTCTCTAGCTCCATACGTAGCAGAAGATGGCCTAATCGGCCATCACTGGGAGGAGAGGCCCCTTGGTATTGCAATCTTTCTATACCCCAATACAGGAGAACGCCAGGGCCAAGAAGTGGGAGTGGGTGGGCAGGGGAACATGGCGGGAGAGGGGGGAGGGAACTTTCGGGATAGCATTTGAAATGTAAATTAAGAAAATATCTAATAAAAATATTTTAAAAAAAAGAATCTAAAGCAGCAGGGTAATCTATACTGGGGTAAAGAATTCCACACTTTAGGGAAGCTCCTTAAATTCAAGATGTAAACAACTCAACAGCTTCAGAAAATACCTGAAACTAACCATATTCCTTCCTCCCCAAACATAAAAGTAGTAAGGACTACCAAAAGCCTCTTTCAGACAAGCTGAGCTGCCTACATGGAGGTATACATATGTCTGATGTCTGGAGGCTTGATGCCCCAGTGTAGAGGGATATTAGCATGATGAGGTGGGAATGTAAGGGTGGGTGGAGAAGCATCCTCTTAGAGGCAAAAGGGAGGGTGATGGCATGGGGGAGTTGCAAAAGTGAAAAGGGGCAATATTTGAAATATAAATAAGTAAAATAACCAATAAAAAAGAAAATGCCTATGTTATATAGTCTTAAGCCATGTGTCTGAGTACGCAGTGATAAAATTGATAGACTGACTGTCCCATGCTTACTGAATATAACTTTAAAAAAAAGTCCATAACAATTTTGTTAATTCAGATGTGTTATAATTCCTCCATCAGTCTTCAGTTAATTTTCTGTTGATATGCCATTTGTTTTCCTAAGATTTTAAAGTTTTCAGTGGAAGCTACAGAAATTTGTTGGAAAGAATGTTTCTCTGGCATTGAGCAGTTTTAATTATGACTGCTGTCTTCATTATCCCTTGCAAACAATAAAATCAGACCTGGAGACAGATGTCCAAATTCATATATCAAAAGCCGTGGAAGATATAGGCATTCCATTTTCATTTACATGACCTTATAATTTAAATCCCTTTTAAAAGTAAATGCACAAAAGTGAAAAAAAGTTTGAACACTGAAATGAAACTGCTATATGGGCACACTTCTCACCATCTGACTTGCTTACAGTTACCTGTGTCAGAATGAGAAAAATAGTAGACAAGGCCAGTTACATGCCCAGCACATTTCAATAATTCCAGAAAATCTTCAGACAATCCATTCCTGTGTCCATAAGCAATATACAGAAACACAGAAAATCTAGAAAACTCTACTTCTGTGTAAAACCAATCTTATTACAGCATCAATCATTTTGATATCAAGGAGGTTTCTATCTTAATGCTCACTGATCCTAAAAGGACAAGTTGATTGAACTAGAATGATTGCTGTGTTAGAGGAAAGGAATTATTTATTTTGGGGACTAGGATTTCTTGTTTGTGATCTTAAAAATGAAAGTGGTAATAAAGTTCAAATGTAAGAAAATTATTTGGAAAATATTCTTTCATAGGGCCAGAAAGTGAAGGAGGGTCCTGATGTAGACATGATTCAGGAATCTTAGAATTAGTAGTGATAATAATCATTAAAATTTCTTGATTTTTTGCATATAGTTCCTTTAAAGGCACAACATCTGGCAAGTCATGTTCCATGAAACATAAAATTTCATAACAACTAGGAAGAAAGTATATGTTTCTTATTCTCTGACAGGTAAAGGTAATTAGATAGTACAACATAATCCAAAATTGATAAATAAGAAGGATGGAAATTTTTAAAGCAAGATATGATAAGTGACCAGCAAAAAAGAATTTACAAACCAAGAAATATGTGTTAGTACCACTAGGAATAATTTAGGTTTTCATCAAGAATCTGACATGAAGATCCATATTTACTGTCCATGCATACTAAACTGAAGAGCCAATCCCTTATTTGCAAGTAGGTAAGAATTTAGGAAACTCAAATGAATCATGATTGGTAGTATGGCAAATGAATTTGTAGTTTGTTAAAGCAATATGTTTCTGTTTCTTGTTTTCCAATATCCAGATGTTTTATAAAAATCATTATATTTTCCTGGGAAACAACATGGTAAAATAGAAAGAATTATAGTGGATAATCATTATGTTAAGAAGATCCATACACAATTCAAGCATATGACATATAGGCAGTTACTCTCATTTCATAATTCCAACACATATTTGAGGCCCTGCATATTGATGCTTCTCTTTATTTATCTTAAATTAGCAAATAAAACAAGCCTAAAGCTTTCTTGAGGCACAAGATAAAACATCCACCAAGATATTTAATCTATATAGCAAGTTAAACAGATTAATGTAAGACATATGATAAAACTGTAAGACTAACTGAAATTTAGACAAATATAGAAGTTGGAAATAAAAAGAAATCTTATTACAGATGGTATTGAGGGCCTGTGTAGAAAAGGCTTTCTATGCAGTAGGAGAAGGCAAGTGTGAAGGTAAAAAAAATCAGTAAATAAATAATAAGGAGCATATACATTTGAGAAACAGAGACCTATTAAATAACTTCAGGATTTGAGTGTAACGAGATTGGGGAGGATGAGTGGGGGTTACTATGAGAACCAGATATATGAGCATGACGCTGAATCTGAACTTAAATCCTTTAGTTATGAGAGGCAATGCTGAAGTAACCACTCTAAGAGCAACATGTTGCATTTTCTTATTGGGAAAGATTTCTCTATAACTATGAAGAGAATTTATTGGAGGATACACAAGACTGATAGGACATGATAATTAGTATGCATTGCTATTAATACAGATGCATAATCATACTAAAATGTGGCATGATAATGGAGATGGGAATGAAGGTATTTGGATAGGCGAGAAAGTATGCAGTCAACACAGACACCAATGAGATCCAATGCTAGTAATTTAGATCTCATTCTAAATTCTGCTTTATTTATTTAGCATTAAGTCCTTTCTGGGCTTTTCATGAAGCTCCCTCCCTCTCTCTCTCTCTCTCTCTCTCTCTCTCTCTCTCTCTCTCTCTCTCTCTCTCACACACACACACACACACACACATGGGGTTGGGAGAGGAAGAGAGGGACTATATTGTATCATTTGGTGGTTCAGCCAGCTTTTAATGGCTTTAAACATTAAGTGAAAATAAATATTTGGGCTTCTTATTATGATGTGCTAGTGTCCCAGAGTATGTTAGAGCTTGTATTTAGAAGCTGCCATATGTTCCCTTCAAAAGCATAAAAAATGAATGAAGTAAAGTTGTGGTGATTGCACAGATAGCTAAAATACAGAATAATAAAAGTAATTAATTCACCTTTTAAAGACAAAACCACAAATATCAGGCATAATCCATAGATCTATGTTCCAAAGATCTCTAGTCATAATAGATTTATGCTCCTGTTATTACTTTAGCTGCATAATATTTCTGGATTCAACTTAACATCTAAGCATGAGCCAATTCTAATTTTATTGATTGAGATATCTGATATGTGGTTGCACACAGGATTATTGGATAGAGTATTATTTTATATTTTGATTTTTTTTAATCATCAGAGCTCTCTATTCTCCTTGTAATTGGACACATAAAACCAGCCTTACTGTAAAAGCCTCTGCTAGAGGGCATGCTGTATAGGTTCTAACATTTCTCTGGGGATTTATTTCTGTCATTCTTTAGACAAGTAATTGGTTGATATGCTTATTTAGAAATGCTTAGTAAATTCAGTTAAGAACAACATCCATGAGAGCCTGGAGAATGGATCCATCTTGCCTTTGACTGATGCAACCTTCTGGTATTGCCGCATTATTATTGCAAACTCTCTGTGTATTAGTTCTGAACTTCATTATTGGCACACTATAAATGGTAATATCTTGTCCTATTTTAAAAAAGAATATCTAGATTATCAAGGAAAGGACAGGTGATACTGAAGCAGGCAAGCATAATTAATGGATTAGAATCCTGGGAATCTAATCTGCTTGGCACAAAGGCTTTCTCTCTTTTTAAAATGAAACTTGCAATCTAGAATCTTCACCTATATGTAGTATTCACCCAGACTGAACAATCCTAGGATAGACTGTGTATTGAGTCACATATGTATTCCTCTCCTAAGAATGGAATATCTTTATCTTCCCCTTGACAACCAGCATATATTTCTTTTTGTAGATACTTCAAATATACTTCAGAATATATAGATATGGAAAGTAGTGGCTTACCAAGCATTTGCCAGTTTTGGACACATAAAAATAAAGTAAACTATGTCCTCTTAGTGAACTAAGAAAGTAAAATTAAGAAGAAAATAATTATAGGATTGCTTAACTTGTTAGCTAAAAATCTTGGCAGGTGCCAAATAAAAAGTGAATACTTGTATCCATACTATGGTACTTTCTGCAAGGTTAAAGCTTTTACACTATTGCTTTCAGATGGATTACTTGTTTAATAAAAGTAATAAAAGAAAAATCATCATAATTCCATATTTTCACCATAATAATTTAATCTCTAGAACCTATAGATAGTTATAGCCATATGAGGTTCCTAAATAAGGGACATAGTGCATTGACTTGAAATCTGAAGTTGAAAAGCCCTCGACCCCTCCTATCAAATTAAGTCTTAATATTCATTTTTGTACACTGTCCTTGTGTGCATAGATTATGAAGTCTACACAAAAGATAAATATTTAACACTATAATTCTATTATTATTTAGTATCCAATTTCTTAGACTTGAGAGATTTATTTGAATAAAACAATACTTTATTAATTGCTATTGTAAATTCAGTAAATTTTAAATAGCCTCAATTAGCTTTAGTGTTTAGAACATATTATGGAATATATATCATCATATATTTAGTTTATATCTTTTAAACATAGGGTATAACCTTACCAATTTCCTTATCTTATTATAGGGAAAATTTTCTACCACTGTTTTCTAAGTTATTATTTTAAGATTTAATGAAAATTTAACATTCATTAAAAGTAATTAGGGAAGACAATGCTGGGTGTGGAATGCAGTGCCATGAATTGAGTGGCACCTCTAGCCCCACATAGAAACATTCTGGCAAATGGTCGGAAGATAAGCCATGTTCTAGAGATAACTCAGGGCCAGGACATGTACAGCTCTTGCAAAGCACAGGAGCTTGCTTGGTTTCCAGCATCCATTTATCCTCCAGAAATTCTAGCTCTTGGGATCCAACAACCAACCTCTTAGGGCTTTGGTAGGAGACACATGCATGTGCCAAACACACACATACACATAAATAAATGTAAAATATTTTTAAAGCTAAATTAGGTCTATACCTAAAATCTTGTCCTTGAGGGGCTAAGACAAAAGAATCAGACTGTGTGTAAGTCACCATAAGCAAAATAGAATGATCCTGGCTCAACCTCATCGAAAACAATATAAATAAATCAACACCAGTTTTACATACTCTTTGTAAGTATTAATAGTCTTAAATTACTAACATAGAAAGGGGAATGTCATATGTATCCCTAAACCCAAATACTTTTAAAATTTGAAAATAAGCCGGGCGTGGTGGCGCATGCCTTTAATCCCAGCACTTGGGAGGCAGAGGCAGGAGGATTTCGGAGTTCGAGGCCAGCCTGGTCTACAAAGTGAGTTCCAGGTCAGCCAGGGCTATACAGAGAAACCCTGTCTCGAAAAACAAACAAACAAACAAACAAACAAACAAACAAACAAAAAGGTGAAAAATAAAAAATTTAAAGACAAGCATTATTCTGAAACTTTTTGGCATACAGAAGTGTCATATTTTTCACACCAAAATTGATTCTGATATCCACACAATTAGTCTCTTAACTCATTTTTCTGATGTCTGTACTTTTAGTAAACCTAATTATAGATTATAAATAACTTATATCAGTAGTAAATAACTTTATGTACAGAAGCTTTTGTCAAGTAATAAAACATACTTCTGTATCCAAAACTTTTCCAAGTTAGTTAATTCTCAAAGTTTATACTGACTTTTTTGTTTGTTTGTTTGATTTTTATTTGATCTTTATTGTTATGTCTTGTTCACTAGATATAAACAAGACAACAATCACAGAAGTAATAACAGTAATGCTCTTGAATGCTAATTGCCAGGCAGGCTAAACATGGTCCTCAAGTAATGACAATGTTTGTTCAAGAGTATGGAAAAATTAATGAAGGATATTTGAGAAGTGAAATATACCTCACTTCATTACATGCAAACATATCTAAAAGGTTTACAATGTATTCTGAATTACAAAATGAAATATTTCTTTGATTTGTATTATTTCATTGTATGAGTGCCCAGGCTTCACTATCTTGGAAATCTGAAGGAATAGCAGATTCATTTTTAATTGGACAGTTTATTTTATTACATTTCAAATGTTATTCCCTTTCTCAATTTGCCCTCCAGAAACCCCCTATACCATTCCCCCTTCCCCTGCTTCTATCAGGGTGCTCCAAGGTCTCTCAGTCTCTGCATAATGTCTACTTTAGGAGAAAGCTTCTCTGATTAAGGCTTAGCAAGGCACTGATCTCTTAGTATAGCAGAATGTCATTTTATTGCTTTGTTTTTGTTGCTAATAACACAGTATGTGGCTTTATCCTAATTCTCTGGGCTATATTATTTGTTCTTGGTCACCCAAGCAGTGTTAGATGTGGTACTATCTCATGGTGTGGATCTTAAGTCAATTAGTGTATTTCCTCTTAGTCCCTCAAACATTGGGCTACCATTGTCCTAGCATATCTTGAAGGTAGCACAGCATTGTTGGTCAATGGATTTGTGGCAAGGTTGGTCATTTTGTCTCTCTTTTGGTAATATGCAGATTAAATTCCATACCACAGTCAGTAGAAGATAGGGATGACAGTTCTTCCAGTGTAGATGAAAGGGTTTGCTCTGAAAAAAGAAAAAGAAAAGAAAAATATCACACCCAAAAGGAATAGAGGAAAGGGGCTGGAGAGATGGCTCAGTGGTTAAGAGCACTGGCTGTTCTTCCAGAGGTCCTGAGTTCAATTCCCAGAAACCACATGGTGGCTTACAACCATCTGTAATGGGATCTGATGCCCTCTTCTGGTGTGTCTGAAGTAAGCAGCAGTGTACTCATATACTTAAAATAAATAAATAAATCGTTAATAAAAGGAATAGAGGAAAAGAAATAATAAACATGGGTCTGAAGTTAATAAAATGCAAACATTTAAAAACTGATACAAAGAATTAATGAAACGAAGAGTTGGTTCTTTGAGGAAATCAATATAATTGACAAATCTTTATCCAAATTAAATAAAAGGTGGAGAGAAAAATATCCAAATTAACAAAATTAGAAATAAAAAGGGGAACAGAACAATAGATATGGTGGAACTTCAGAAAATCACAAGGATGTACTTTAAAAACCGGGACTCTGCTTACTTGGTAATTCTAAAAGAAGCACATAATTTTCTCAGTATCATTTACCAAAGTTAAAACAAGATCATATGAGAAATTTAAACAAGCCTATAACCACCTGTGAAATAGAATCAGACATTAAATCTCCCAACCAACAAAGACCCAGAGCTAGAAGGTATTAGCACAGAATCATACCAGCCTTTTGAAGAAAAGTTAATGTCAATATTCCTCAAATCACTGAACAATATAAAAAGAAAAGAAATATTAATAAATTTAGTTTATGAGGTCCCAGTTTCCCTGACACTCAAACCACATCAAGTCTCAACAAAGAAAGTAATTCACAGGCCTGTCTTCCTTATGAACACAGATACTAAAACATTCAATAACATACAAACTGAATTAAAAACACAGCAAAAAGACAACCATGATCAAGTAGACATCATTCTAAAGATGCATGAAATGTTCAACATGTGCATTTCTGTAATGCAATCCTTAATAAACACACTGAAAGACTTTTCATTGTTGTTGTTCAGAAATAATGATAATTCAATCTCTGGGTGCAACAACTTGAATCCTAATCCTGTAAACCATATTAAATCTAAATCCTCCGGTGGCCACCATTGAAATCCAGATAAACTAGTAGTTATATCTTGTCCTCTCCTCCCCTGGTCCAACAAGCTCCTATCTCTCTCCTACTTCCTCTCTTCCTCTGTCCAACCTAGAAGTTCCACCTACTCAGGAGGGATGGTCACGATATTCCTTTGGGGGAACGGTTCAGAAGAAGTCATCTGAGTACATGACTCATTTCTAGTTCCAGAAAACATGTTCTGAGAAAACAGAATTATCATCAAAATACAGACAGCACCAGGGCCATCCACAACACTTCCCCCTTTCTGTTCACTTTTATCTCAGATATAAATTGAGCACAACTATTACTATTTTGTAATTTATATAGTACAAGATAGAACTAACACCTAGTCCATCATTTGTATCAATAAAATAGAACACTATCATCTCTCCTAACTTAAAATACCTATAATTCTACACCTGACTTATGACCTGGCTTTAGATTGCATGTCATCTGAAAACCATCCTCTCAAATATGTTTTCTCAATGTACATAGCCAGGGTTGGCTATGAGACTTCAAGTAGTCTATCAAGCCCATCAGAAATCTGAGAGTGACCAAAATTATCTGAAGATACAGGAAGCCTAACATGGCTTCAGACTGAGACAATATGTAGAGACAGTTGTCTACCCATACAGCCCTAGTATGCAAGGAAGTTGGAGCATCAGTCTTCAGCATTCTGGCTCAGGATCATCTGACAGACGTTTGAAAAACAGGAATTATTAAGGACTAGCCTATTCTGTCTCAGCAGAACTAAGCTGTCCTAACCTGTAAATTGTGTTCTTTTAAGAACAATACAGGTCGGCAGGAGAGATAAGCAATTTCTATCCAGTGGCCATCTGGCCACAATGTACAACCTCACCTGGAGGTAAAATAATCAGTTGCTTGTTTGAAGCCACAAATGGGAAGCTGTTAGGAGCAAATTCGTTTCAACAACAAGTGAATAAATAACATTAAATGTCATATTATGTGGATCTCTGACATTTTTGAAAATCAACTATCTATGTAAAGCAATCTGGACTGTTCTCTGTTAACTACACTCAGCTATTTCTAATTAAATATCTTGAAAACATCCTAAAATAAACACAGAGCCATGAATTTGTTATCTGACCCTTAACCCACAGGCTTAATCATCTCAGATCAGTTTGTAATAGTTATAGAAGGACTGGATCTAAACCCTGTACTTTTAATTTTTTTGTATCAATAGAGGAAATTTATACCAATGAAAACCTTGATTTTGTGTCAAAATGATTTCTGTACCAAAATAAGAAATTATGACTTCAACTTTGTAACAATTATAAAAATTTCTATCAAATGAGATTATGGCTCTACAATCAATTCTAGCTATTCCCTCCCTGTACCAATTATGACCATTTCTAAATTCCCTAGAAGGACAATCTTAGAATAACTCCCTCCAGCCCCAATGCCCAGGGAACTGGGACGACTTCTTCTCATAACTTCTTCAAGGTTAATATGGGTGTTGAGATATTTTTGAAGGGGGGGGGTAGGGGAAATGGGGCAGTTGGTTGGCCTTAAGAGGGCCACACCAACAATTGTCTTAGTCTCTGATGTCTGTGTCCTGACTGCATCAGGGTGAAAGTACAAGACATCAGGAGTTCAAGCAGTCAGTTCAGCATGTCTGACAATGAGATTCACCAAGGTTATGTATCCTGTAATATATAAATCTCAAAACAACACTTTAGTATCATCAAGATAACTTTTTGTTTGTTTGTTTCTCTGGAATCCAGTTCTTCAGGGGGCCTCTCTTCATCATATCTAATCTCTATTACTCTGGAAGGTGTATAGACACTAATCACCTTTTCTAAAAACACAAAGACAATTTTTCTCCTAAATCAGCCAGTAACCAGAAAAATCTTTATATTGACCTCTCTCCCAGAGAAATAATATAACCACAAAACTCAAAATTGTATCCATTTTGAAAATTAAAAAAAAAATCCAAAACAAATGAAGTAAACTGAAATACTGTATGTGCCTATTCTTAGGCCTTTTCTATTTTGGCATGCAGGATAATAACCCAAAAGTCCCATGGAGCCCTCGTTAGACAGAATTTGAATATCCTGTAAGGTTTATTAGAACAATATATCTTTATACCATCTTTAAAACAATTGATTCAAACTTTCACTAATATCTGCCTATAGGAAGCAGGTAGTCTTTACTTCTTAAGCTCTCTGCCTAGAGCAGCCATCTTGTTATACCATCTATCTGTTGGGCTCTCTACCTGGAGCCACAGACATTACTAAATAATACCTGTTCACTGCCCTCTCTACTTGAAATCAGTGACTAATTTTCCCTATCCTAGTTCCAAACCTCATGCAACATTCACCACCTGATTTGGACAAATCTGTATATAAATCTATCCTAAAAGCAAATAATTCCAATTTTATAAATTCATAGTTCAATCAATCTCTGCCCCAAGAAGTAGTCAACTTCCATTCTATAGCTCTCTAACTCAGAGCAGCCTGCACTCCCCACAGCAGAGGATCTCAGAGCCTGAGAGCAGTTTCTTTGTTTCAAAGTTCAGGTGCTTGAGTGACTCATCCAGGGCTACCCAGCTACTCACTTAAAAAATATAATTATAACTCTCAGGCTAATAATATAAACTTTCTAGTGGATATTTGCCCAACCTGTTGGTTCACCACTTATTGCAGGGAAAAAAAAAAAAAAAAAAAAAGGCCCTGTTCTGTAAGGGACAAGACACCTGTGGGCTGGCCCACCATTCACTTGTATGCAATGGCCAAACAGCTATTTGTGCTCAGGAGGAATCTGTTTTGGTTTTTTTGTTTGTTTGTTTGTTTTTTGTTATAATTAAACAACTTGATGGGCTTCAGTTGGTCACCTTCTTCAAGAATGGCCCTCCTATAGTAATGTTTGACCAACATTTTAAAAAAAAAAGATTTTATCTTTAATTGTATGGGTATGACATTTTGACTGCATGCTTATACCTACTTGTAACCTGTGTGTGCTTGGTGACTGAAAAGTCCACAAGAGGGCATGGGATTCACTGGAACTGAAGTTAGAGAAGACTCAAAGCTGGCATATGTGCTGAAAACCAGTCCTAATTATGTGCAAGTACAGCCAGTGCTCTTAACTGTTCAGCCATCTCCCTAGCCCTTACAAACTATTTTTTTAACTGAGTTGATTTCACTTCAAAACTCTATAAGAGACCAAATGAGTTAGTATATAAGCAAGTGACATAAACTGGATAATGTCAGCATCTATGTTAAATAATATTCTCCCAAAAGGCTGTCTGAGATGTGTTATGAAAACCTTCCCAGAAAGAACTCAATTTTAGATAATTAGTGAGTCTCCAATATTGTATAGCTCCACATTTTGCAAAGCAAATGTCAGAATGATAATATAAAATTCTTTCCATACTTAATTTAACACATCAAGCCAGATCAAACTGAATTAGTCTTGATTTTCTTTTATTTAGTTATAGTTTTATAGAATGGTAATCACAAGATAAGAATAAATAGGCTATGATTATTTGAAATATGCAAAATACAGTTAGTGGGCATACAAGTGAGCTTATGTTTTTATTATTGTGTCCACATTATCATAATCTTCTAAATAACTACAAATCTTAGAAAACTGATAAGCCAATATATTCTTCCATGAATTCTATGCTCTGAAATGCAGTTAACAATTTTCCCATGAGTATCTAATTTAAATCCATTTGTAAAGTCATTTCAGAATTCCCTATTTTTAGCATCTCTCTATATTTGATAATCTTTTTGATACCTGTACAAAATCATATACAGCTTCATTTAAAAGGAATTAACTAATACTTGAAGGTATAATGCAACACATATGTGTGTATATATATATATATATATATATATATATATGAATAAAAATTATATTTCAAAGGAACAGTTATTTAACATGATTAGTGTTTCCTTATCTGAAACTAAAAATCAAAGTGATATTTAGAATCTGATTCCATAGTGATTTTTTGTTACTATTGAAATTCCACTTTGTTCAATCTCATGAGAAAAAAGTTTTTAAAAATTTATAAATACTTAATCCAATAATCAACACTATTTCAGAAATAACTATGTTCACAATAAAGCGATGTTGTAAGTATGTGATGAAGTTGTATGATGTGAGAAATAACCCTTACTGTAAGACTTCAGTCTTAGGCAAACTATAAACAATAAACTATTGTCATTCATGCAGATATAGTGAGAAAAATACAGAAATTTTAAAATATATTTTATACCTCCCTTCAGTTTATACAACAGGAAACAGATCATGCCAGAATGTCTGAGAGGATAATTTGATCATTGCACTCACTACAAAACAGGAGTTTCCCCAGAATTACTGCAAAGATGCCTAGAGGTTTCCAAAGCTAATTAAAAATGCTAAGAAGCAAATTAACACTTTCTCTCTAATAAACTGTAAACAGATAGTTAAATCCCTTTAATAATTCTCCAAAGCCCACCAAACAGCTGGAGCAAGCCCAGACAGATGGAAGTCAACAAAGCAGTCAATGTGAAATAAAGGCAAAATGCCCAGGGTATGTGCTTGGCCAAAGAGGCAGTGAAAGAAGCTACAGTCCATTCTGAATAAGACTGAAAGAGCTTAATAGGAATAAACAGAAGCCAGTTGATACAATATACTTTCTTTGCTCTCCAGAAATTGTTCAGCATTTGTGTTTTGAATTAATGTGGTAAATTTTACTCGTAAGATAAGTATTGATCATTTCCCTCTCTATCTTTTATCTTATTTTCTGTTAACCTTTTTATATATAGCAAGGTATACCAAAGCAGAGATCCAATAAGATTTGAAAACTGAATAGATAAAAGAGTGAATTAATTAATGATGCCAAATATACTGGGTCAATTTACAAGTATCCAGAAAACATTTATCCAAATCAAATTTCTTACATGTAATACTTACGTTCTATCTATGAAAATAAATTAGTATACTTCTGTTGTCTAATTTCCACCAAAAAATCCAGAGTTACTTTGTCCTCTAAAGGATCCAGATTACAGATGTCTTACAGCTCAAACTTCCCAGCACTGTCCTACCAACCTTGGGCTGATGTCCATGCTCAGTTTTGCATCATTGACTGCCAACACTTCTCTTGCTTAGTCCTACTCTGATTTGCTTACCACTCCAGCTTTACAGTGTCTGCCATATGTTTCTGAGTCAGGACACTAGAGATTTGCTTGCCTGGAAATCTTTGATTCTGTGCCATCCTACAGATGGAATTGCATTTCTTTCCAAATTCTAAGCAAATACTCTCTTCCTAGAAAAAAATTCCTCAAGTACACTTGTACTAAAAACTCACTCACCTTGTCAATTACTATCCATTCACGTTGCTTTTAAACTTCTTCATAGCACCGATGCATTATTTCAAATCACTTTCTATATCTATGTTTACTTGGGTACTGTCTCATATTGATAAAAGATAAGCATGTCCTTTGTATGTAAGGGGGAGACAAGTTTTACAAACACATCGTGCAATTTTAGAGCAGGTATCCCTGATTTAATCAATTCTAATCCTTCTCCTTGTCCAGGAGGTGGAGATGGTCTTGTTTCTGTTTTAGTGGGAGATTTGAAGTGTTAGAAGGGAGTTCTGGTTCTTGCTCTGGATTCTCTGTATTTATTCTCTTCAGTGAGCATCCTTCTCTGAACCCTGTGTGTGAGGATGAGACAACAGCCAAGAGATACCTGGACACTTCATGGTTGGACCAACCAGAATGACTAGCTCTATGTATCAGCACCTACATTCATATGAATCAAACCAGTTTCTGTATAATGTCATGTTAAACAAACAAACAAACAAACAAATACCCTGTAGGCACATAGCTTGGAACTAGATTTTTGGGATGTCTTTCTGCTCTATAGCTTGGGGACACACTCCTGAGCTTTTTTACTGACTAAGTACAACTGATTCTTGGCCCAAACCCTTTTAGCTTTAAAAATCCTACCAAGTCAACTTAAACAAAGCCCTTAATTGTTGATTTCTGATCAAAACCTAGGCTTTTATGTCTATAAATACTTGTTGTAATTTGGAAGAAAACACACACTTGTATGTGTGTGTGTGTGTGTGTGTGTGTGTGTGTGTGTGTGTGTGAAAGAAAGAAAGAAAGAAAGAAAGAAAGAAAGAAAGAAAGAAAGAAAGCGAGCTACAGATCCTTAAGAACAGTGTGTATACTTCTGCTGTAAAATTACACCTTCAGTCTGTATCATGTTATAATGATTTTGTTTACATTATACATTTTTATAAATATTTGATATTTTCAAATTCATATGAGCATGCATTAAACATGGGAGGCTCTAATTCAACCAGTTAACGGACAAATAAAAATTCTAAAGCCACTAGAAAAAAAAAACTCTAAAGACAAATTTATGAACTTAACTCTGAAAAATCATTCCTAATGAAGAGTTAGAACACAAATGCCATAATAGAAATAATAGATGAATTAAGCTAAACAAATGTGAAGCCTTTGTAAATAGAAACAATAAAAACAGTTAATAGACAAGCAGTAGTCTAGGACAATTTATTTACAATCACACAAGACAGATCAATTTTTAGGAACCCTAGACATCAATAGAGAAAAAAGTTAATATAAAAAGAAAAACTTAAAAAGACTTGCATAGAGATTCAGAAGAGAAAAAAAATGTGTTCCAAAATAACACCTTTTAATAAATATGCTAATAGGCAGAATGATAGTTATCAATTATTCTTTGCCTTGCTCCACTGTGTATTTTGGAAACAAAGACTACTAGATCCTATACCTACGATTTGCTAAAGGGCTTACTGTAACAGAAGCCCTCCTTGCCTTTCAGCCTATGCTTGCCCCATCTTTCCTCTGTGGTCTAAAGCTTAGTCAGCCTTATAGGCTAATTAGTTGACAGCTGAAGTTCAATGTTGTGAGTTAATTAGCAAGTAGTAAAAATTACTGCATTTTACCTCCACTAAAATTATCATATATATATATTCCATGTTACAAAGCAATGTCATAAGGAAGATTTCAAACAAAGTAGAAAGATACCCACCATTCCTTCCCTATTTTTAGATGTGGATATCTCAGTTTTACAACAATTTGTGGAAAAGCGTTAATCTCTTTCCCTCTAATTGTTCCACTGGGATCCCAGCTGAATATAAAATCAGGAAACATCATCATCTAATTGAGAAAATAGAGATAGGTAGCCAAAACACATGGTATATATTTTAAAAAGTGATCTCAATAAAGGAAGGAGATTTAATCATACTTTTTAGTCCATCAAAGAGCACATTGTTAAGCCTATGTGAACCAAACTGTGACTTGATAGAATCTTAGTAATTTTCCCTAATCTGAAAAAACAAGTTGAGTTTAGGACAGTCAGGAGGTATTAGGATTAGAAGGAGTACTTTAGGAAGGGCTTGAAGGTTAACACTACACTTTATGCACCATTCCTTTAAAAAAATTATTAGATATTTTTTCATTTACATTTAAAATGCTATCCTACCCACTCACTCCTACTTCTTGTCCCTGGCATTCCCCTGTACTGGGGCATATAAAGTTTGCAAGACCCAGGGGCCTCTCTTCCCAATGATGGCTGACTAGGCCATCTTCTGCTACATATGCACCATTCCTAATTCACTTCAGATGATGGTTGAGCAAAGTGGAAAACACTAATATTGATGAAATACAGTGAGGGAACCACACTATGTAGAGATAGAGCAGCTTCCTATCCAGACTCCAGTTACCACTTACACTAGTGGTGTACTGAGTGATTTGACACAAGCTGGAGGTATCACAGAGAAAAGAACCTCCCTTTCAGAATTGCCTCAATGAGATCCAGCTGTAAGGTGTTTTCTCAATTGGTGATCAACAGTGGGAGGGCCCATTGTGGATGATACCATCCCAGGGACGGTAGTCTGGTTTGATCAAGAAAGCAAGTGGAGCAAGCCAGGAAAAGCAATCCAGTAAGCAGCACTCCTCCGTGGCCTCTGTATCAGCTCCTGCCTCCAAGTACCTCCCCTGTGTGAGTTCCAGTTCTGACTTCCTTTGGTGATGAACAGCATTGTGGAAGTTCAAGTGGAATAAACCCTTTTCTCCGCTATTTACTTCTTGGTCATAATGTTTTGTGCAGGAATACAAACCCTGACTAAGACAAGTGATGTCAAAGGCAAGAGGGCTGACTGTTTCTGTTCAATCCACATCCCTTCTCAGCTGGAGCTGTTATTAATGTGGAACCAGGACATTCACACAGCAGATAATACATCCTCTTTTTCTGTGAAGCCTAAAGCAACTTGCCAGCTTGTCCAACTCATATCCCAGTACTGGATCAAACAAGCCTTTCTCTTGTGAAAAATGATTAATCGAACACACAAGAGTATAATAGTGATTGATTGCTCCATTTACCCCAGTATGAATTCTGAATTCCAAATCTTAAAAACAAAATATTATGAAGAGTCAAAAAAATAAGAAGCAACAAGAAAGCACATGGTCTCTATTATTCTTAGCAAGTATAAAGGTCAATAATGAAGAGTATAGTAACAAAAAACAGAACTCAGAAACTCCTCTAAATCTGCCATTTTGCCCCTGAATGCCTGGAGCTTAAAGGTGAGAGCTAAAAGCTGTACTTTCTGAGTGTCTGAATGAACACTATGCAATTTTCCTGGCTGCAAATCCTACATCAACACTAATTAGAAATGCTGTAGAAATTTTCAAGAGAAAAAAAAAAGCATAGAGTAAAAGTTTAATCTTCAGTATATAATTTCTTCCTATGTAGCCCAAAGAAAATTTTGAGATATTCATATCCTCAAAATAAATACAGATTTCCAGAAGGGAAAAGTTATCTATGCTTGTTGAGGTTAGAAAAGATTTATAGAATCAAGATGCAAGAGGACAGATTTTTTTCCAATGATAGCATTTGAGAAACATAAATGTCAAGGCAGCTTACTAACCTCAATGTTAAAGATAACACCAGCAGTCCAGTATATAGCTAGCTATTTCTGCCTAGTCAATGTGAACATCTTTGTTTTGGGAGCTTCCCATGGTCCTTCTGACTCATCTTATGCATATTGCCCCATATGACCTCCCACAAGCTAACCTATATGGATATTGATGCTTTTGTATGTGCCTGATTTCACTTTCCACACAGCATGGGATTAGGACTGACCTTTCTGAAGTTTCCTACAGTAAATGTGATGAAAACTACAGAATGCCCAGCTCAGGGTGTCTAGTCCTTTTCTTATTTTCCTGCTTATGGTGGTTAGAATAGAATGCTCTCATGGACTCATGTGTTTGAATGCAAGGTCATCAGGGAGTAACACTATTAGAAGGTGTGACCTTGTTGGAGTAGGTGTGGCCTTATTCGAGGAAGTATATCCCACAAAGTGGTCTTTGAGGTTTCAGAAGCTCAACCTAGACCAAATTAGCTCATTCTTCCTTCCTGCTGCCTGAGCATCCAGATGTAGAACTTGCAGGCCCTCTCTAGCACCATGTCTGCCTTCATTCTGCCTGGCATCCTACCATGACAATCATGGAGTAAATCACCGAACTGTTAACCAGGTAAAAAAATTTTTTTTCTTTATAAGATTTACTGTGGTAGTCATGGCATCTCTTTAAAGCAATAGAAACCCTCCCTAAGATACTGTTTTAGCCCTTACAAAGTATATTTTTTTCTATTATCCCATTGAAAGCTGCTAATCTTCCTCTGGCCTTGCAACCTACCTGACAGAAATGAATATATTCTAAAAGGACATTGTGTCTCTCAATCTGGTCAGGAGACTACTGAAGCACTGGACTTCAATGGGAATGCACCCCCCCACACACACCGGGAATCTTATATTATGGAAAAGTCAACACCTCTAGGTACCACGTGTCTCCCAGCAACACATTTACTGAAACTGAAGCACAATACTGGTTGAGATTGCGTCTTTTTGCAAGATGGGTTATATGTAAATACTCCTGGCCCTCTAAACTTTAATTTCACCTAAATCCTGAAGATAGTACTGGAATAGGTCACTGGATCTTCTTGTTCTTCTTCCCAATGTGGCCACATTGAATAAATCTCCTTTATCTTCTTATTCCTCCTCCTCCTCCTATATTTGTTGTTTTCACTTGTATATTTGCCTCTCATGGAAAAGTAGGTGATGTTCATTTTTTGAAAAACAACCTGTAACCTCCAGTCCACTGTCAGCATGGGAAGTGTCCTAACATCAACTGACTCAGGCAAGGACTGTGTCCCTCTAGGAAAAGTAAAGCCATATTCAGTTGTCAGTAACAGAAGTTACAGCAGCAGAAATGAAATACACTACACACCTGGCCTAGAACTGCATAGTTCTACATATATCTTACCCTTTCCACCTCATGTCTTCCTGTATTTCAACCTAAGGCTGATCTCAGTTCCACTGCATACCAATGACCCTTTCATCTGTTAACCTCTTCAGTACCAAATACAGGAGCTATAAACTTCAGAGCAGTTGCTGACAGTGTCCTTGCTTGAGACCAAAAGCTCAAGAAGAATGTTTTGTTTTCTGTTTCCTTTTTGTCTCTAAACAAGCACCTCTGCCTAATATCTATGTGTAACTACATGACTTAGTCTAAGAGGTGCCACAGGCACACCCCATTGGGTGCACTGACTGGTTTGAGCAGCTCACCCTCTGCCCACTCTTCATCCAATTTCTGCAGTCCATATTTGCAACTCCATGATGCTGTATTTCTTTGGACTCCTCTTGCTGTATAGAAGCTCTATGCCCTCTCTCTCTCTCTCTCTCTTTCTCTCACTCTCTCTCTCTCTCTCTTTCTCTTCCTCCTCCCTATGTTCCCACCTATGAATCTATAATGATAAACATATCTCCTGTACTCTATAATTTCATTCCTTGAATTTTCAAGACAAGAATGGAATATCACTATATCCAGAGGCATTTGAGAATCAAAAAATTTCCAGGAATCTAGCCTCCTGAGACTGTCATCCTCAGAAACATCCCAATATCTCACCTCTGTGCACATTTGTTAAACTCCTCTGATTTTAACCTTTCTCATACATCATATTTATTGTCTGGCAGATTAGGGACAAATATTGCATAGTCTAACTAAACCTTTAAGACATTGGGATCCAGTACTGCTTGAATACTCTGTTTACAATCTGTGCCATATTAGGAGGACAGATCAGATTTAAAAAACAAAAAACCACAAATTTTAAAGGCTTAATTCTGTGCTGAAAATAAGAGAAGAAAGTATGTCTTCTCTTTTTAGAGCTTTTAAGTTAGGAAGCCAGGGAGAACTTTCTCTTTTCTGAAATGCATATAAATCATTTTCAAAAGAAGATAGGTCTTTTGTCAGCTTTCTGCCCTAAGAATCTTATCTGAAAAGACACAAAAATCATCCCTTTGAAATGTAAAAATCTGGAAGCTAACAAAGCTATCCTCAAGTTTGTGTGGGAGGCTGGAGACTTAAGGTCAGTGATGCTTCCAGGGTTTCACAGTGCTTCCTTTTATGAAGATGTAAGTAGTGTGGTGTTTTGTGGGAGGAAATGGGTCCAATTAGCAAAATGTGTGGGCACCAGAATTTCCAGGTAAAATGAGGATAAACTCAGTGGACAAAGGCCCCATTACAGCCTGTCACTGACAGATGCCTATTGTTCATACTTTTTTTCTTTTTCTTTTTTAATTCTTCTCTCAAATATTACATCCAAACCACAGTTTCCCCTCTCTCCCCTCTGAGGCAGTTTTTTTCCTGCATCTCCCATTCCCCCAAATCCACTTCCCTTCCATCCAAAAAGAACAGGCCTCCCAGCGTCATCAAGCAGGTAGTCTCATCAAGCATAGTCTCACATCATGACTGGACAAAGCAACCCAGTAGGATAAGCGTGCTACAAGCAGGAAAAAGACTCAGACACTTCCTATTCTCATTGTTAGGAATCTCACAAGAATACCAAGTTACTTAACCATAACATATATGCAGGGGACCTAGGTCAAACCCCTTTAAGCCACCCCAATTTCTAGGCCAGCCCCCACTATTTCTGGTCAGTTGATTCTGTGAGTCCTATCCTTGGGGTGTCCCTGAACCTCTGATTCCTCCAATCCTTCCTGCTACTTTTTCTCAGGACTCCCATGTTCTGCCTAATGTTTGGCTATGGGACTCTGCATTGACTCCCATCAGTTGTTGGATGAAATCTAGTTGGTCTCTCTAATGATGTCTATGCTCCAGACCCAGAACACTCTGTAGGAAGGTCAAACTGTAGGTGTCTGAAACCTTCCACTTGAGGCCTTGCCTGGTTATAGAAGATGGCTGGTTCAGGTTGTGTCCCCCATTAACACGAGTCTTTGCTAGGGTTAATATCCATGGAGATTCTATGGATTATCCATTGTACCTCACTACCAAAATGCCCCCTCAACACCAGTCTTTTCTTCCAGTATTTTCTCCCTCTCTCCAGTAGCAGGTGATTCCTTCTGTTTCAACCAGCCTCCCCCAATCCACTATCTTATGATGTAGCAGCTTAAGAAGTGCTTTGACATCTTTGTCCTTGTAGCAGAGTGCCTCTACTGATCATTGCATTGTGTTTTCTATAAAAATTAAGACTTTCTTAACATCTTCATAGGGTAGAAATAAAAACCCAGGAACAATTATGTGCTAGCACTTGGATATAACTTTTTATGTTATTTAAGAAGAGGAATTCAGAGGAACAAAATTATTTTAGTTTCAGATTTATTTTGCCATCAACTACTGACAATAAATCTGGACCCTGAGTTTCAAGATGTTATCCTTGCACCCTTTTTTGTGGAAAATCATAAATACTTCCTGGAATGTTATTTAATTACAGAAAAGGCATTAGGGTTTTTTACAAGCAAAAACATCAAAGGGCTATCAAACCGCCATGTGTTATTAAGATTCTGTAAATGGTATCTCAAAAAGACTTCAGAGTGATTGTTTCACAAAAGTCAGCAGGGAAGCTTTAAGTACACAGAGGACCCTCATATACAGACATGACTAAGATGTTAAGCAAGGTTTGCTTGCAGGACAAAGGAATAAATAAAAGAATCTGGAAATTCAGAGTTTTATTTCACATTTTCAAAAATTTATAGCACAGGATTTTTGGCAACCAAGGGAAACATTGTGTGCATTCAATTCCTAGTGACTTCCCTTATCCCTTGTAACCTGCTTTTCTCCCCAGACAAGGATCATCCCCCCACCCCAACAGTAATGTAGAGCCCTTGAGATATTGATTTAACTCTGATTTTCAGTATATTTTCAACTTTAAGATGTGTTTGTTTTCTTTAGACACATATTGGGGCTCATGTTCACACATCTATAATTAAGTCTAGATTTTCATGAACTATCTAAGCAATTGTGGTCATTTCTCTGGAGCCAACTGGAGTTAGTGGTGATGAGATGTCAATGGATGGAGAAGACTGGGAAGGAAAAGTAAAGTCTTAGCTCTGAAAAAGAAACTCATTTATCTAGAACATAAACTCCAAAAAGAATGCTCAGAAATGTGACTTGCTTCCTGATAAAGCATTATTGTCATAGCATAGGAAAAGTGAACTCATATGAGTTGTTATTAGAAATAACAGGAGTTAAAGCTATGGTGGAACATTTTTGAGAGCTTGTCATTGATGAAAGGGAAGTGTTTGTCACCTTCAGCAGCCCAAATTTACCTTCATCTTTTAAGAACTTCAACTCACACCAACTGATGTTTAAAGTTTTAATAGGAAAAGAATTTCAGAATTGTCCATTATAATGAAGCATAATTAGAATTTTTATTGCACATATCTCAATACTATTTAAGCATGACAGTTAGGAGAAGACACTCATCATATAGTAATGTTACTTTGAGATTTCCTTTTTGGTCACTGCAAGGGATATTGGGATCCTGTATTGTGGTTCATGGTCTCCATAAAATAAATTTTAGCAGGGGATCAAACAGAGTTTAGTTACAATTTTGTAAATGTTTAAAAATATATCTATATAGCAGTCAAGCTGTAAATCCCAATAGCTTCCCTGAGTAGAAAAATGGAAAACAAACTAAACATGCTGGTTGAATTAAGCCAGCGCAGAGATAAGTTAGTTACATAGTGGGGATGATCAAAGTTCTAATATAAGCTTGATTAGGACAAACATAGAAAGAAGAAAAGAAAATATTGCAATTTTCTGAGTAGTTCAGAAAAGTCGGCAGACTTACAGGGCCATATTACTCTGGCCCTGTAAACTATGGTCTAAGGTGAGAAGATTGGGGAAGAAAAGTATACTAGTTCAGTAAAGATTGATTATACTGAAAATATTTTCAGTGAGGCTTAAGGTAAGCCTGCATTCTTGGGTGGTCCCTTCATCCCATGGCTAGATGATTGATCTAGACCAGTGGAATGTTAGCTCTCCACCAAGGCTAGAGATTCTATTCTCTTGACCAGTAGGAATTCCCATAGTGGTTATTTATTGGCACTCTAATCTTAAGAATTTGGAATGAGGAAGACCAAAGTGTTGATACTTCATTCCTTCTTAGAATAGGGAACAAAATATCAATGGAAAGAGTTACAGAGACAAAGGTTGGAGCTGAGACTGAAGGAAGGACCATCCAGAGACTGCCCCACCTGGGGTTCCATCCCATAAACAACCACCAAACCCATACACTATTGCATATGCCAACAAGATTTTGCTTAAAGGACCCTGATATAGCTGTCTCCTGTGAGACTATGCCAGTGTCTGGCAAATACAGGAGTGGATGCTCACAGTCATCTATTGGATGGATCCTAGGGTCTCCAATGAAGGATCTAGAGAAAGTATCCAAGGAACTGAAGAGATTTGCAACCCTATAGGAGGAACAATATGAACTTACCAGTACCCTCAGAGCTCTTGTCTCTAGCTACATATGTAGCAGAGGATGGCCTAGTTGGCCATCAATGGGAGGAGAGGCCCTTGGTCTGGTGGAGATTCCATGCCCCAGTATATGGGAATGCCAGGCCCAGGAAGTGGGAGTGCATGGGTTGGGGAGCAGAGGGAGGGGGAAGGTATAGGGGATTTTCATAGAGGAAAGTAGGAAAGGGGATAGCATTTGAAATGTAAATGAATAAAATATCTAATAAAAATAATTTCAAAAAGAAAAGAAAATAGAAAAAAAAAGAATTTGGAATGGATTTTCAAGTGACAGGAGGTATATCCTTTCAAAGGATAGTTTTAATTAATTTTCTTAATGTTAGTTGCATATGCCAATTTGGTTGCTCAAAAAAAAAAAAAGAATGCTTCTTTCCTTTCCCTCTCCCTCTCTCTCTCCCTCTCCCTCTCCCTCTCCCTCTCCCTCTTTCTTTCTTTCTTTCTTTCTTTCTTTCTTTCTTTCTTTCTTTCTTTCTTTCTTTCTTTCTTTCCTTCCTTCCTTCCTTCCTTCCTTTCTTTCTTTCTTTCTTTCTTTCTTTCTTTCTTTCTTTCTTTCTTTCTTTCTTTCTTTCTTCTCTCTTTTGATAAGTGTCTTGGATGTAGAAATGTCTTGGATGGAATTATAATCTGCTAAAGAAATGAAGGAGCTACTGGGCTCTACAGGAGGACTAGGATATATTTTTGCACTGTATTTTGTGTTTCCCATGAGTTCTATAGAAAATTGCAAGTTTATACTTGAAAAGAGAAAAACACTTTAGGTGGTTGTTAATATTTCTGAATCTTGCTTTTTTTTTTTTTTTTTTTTTTTTTTTTCTGCTGAGAGGACTCAACCAGAGTCCATAATGGGAAATTCATTTCCCATCTGATTTCTCTAATTGTTTTTCCTTCTAAGCTGAGGGGGTTTGAAGCCCCATGGGGGGCCAACACTTTCAACTGGCCAGCTATACCAGGAGCTCCCAGGGAATTGGACCACCAATCAAAGAGTACAAACAGAGGAACAAATGGCTTTGGCTGCTTATTTCGCAGAGGGTGGCCTTGTTGGACATCAGTGAGATGAGCAGCCCTTGGGCCTGAAGCTGTTTAATGCCCCAGTGTAGGGGAATGCTAAGGCAGGAAGAGAGGAGTAGGTGGGTGTGGGGGAGCACCCTGATAGAGGCAGGGAGAGGGAGGATGGAAGAGGGGATTTCCAAAGGGGAGACCTAGAAAGAGGAAAATCTTGGAAATTTAAATTTAAAAAATCCAATAAAAGAAAAAGAAAAAGAAAAAAAAGATTTTTATCTTCCTCTTTATCAAGCCTCAGACTCAGTTTTTGGGGGATCTGAATTGCTATATTCACTTGAATAAAATTATCTCACTATCTGAAGTGATAGATTTGACCTTTTTATTCAAATATTCACCATTATTCTACATTTTGTGGAAGAAAGGTATTTGTCACATCTTTGGTGTTGTCATGGACTATGACTTATTTCAGTCAACAGTTGATAGCAATTGAGTAGGGATTTCAAATGTACTGTCCAGAGTTCTTTACTCATACAAACATGCCATAATGGTGTCTGTTTATTTTACGGAAATAAAAGATATGATGTTTTAGAAGGGACTTAACTTCTAACTTAAGGTAAATCAAATGTACTTAACAAGACTATAAGTGGCTTACAGACAAGTACACAGGAAATTAAATACTGCAAGTTAAATGTCATTGAATTCTGTGACATTTATTTCATAGCATTATTGTAATAAATGATTAATATCATTTCTTTGTGGCAATTGTTCATATCTTAAGATCCAAGTATTACATTTGTTTTTATCTTAGACCAACTCTTCTATATGTAAGCAAAGGATAAATCAAATGTAACTTATATTGTACAACTTGCTTTATGTATGGCTCAACATATTTTTTGTTCTTTGTCATTTGAACTATGTAAAAGAGCCAGTCTTAACATTAAAGGCTTTATGATGATCTGGCTATAATAACCATCTTCTTGGCTTTAAGGCTTACATGGCTATCAACTCCATTATAATCACTGATCATTGTCACATGAATGCATAGCTATTTGTATTAGTATATTCATAATCTCATATCACTCTAGATATTATTTAGTAATTTCCATATTATTTTCCCTGTATAATTTCCCATTTTTCCCTAGTTAAACCAGCTTTGATTCTTTAACATTAAAATCCATATATATATGGATTTTCTAAAGAAAAAAAAGGCAGTTTATATATTTAATGGCATTTTGATTACATTAAAAAAGTACAGATAATTTGGCTTTGATCTTATTCCCAGGAGATATGGAGGTATTTTATGGTTCCCTAACCCTGAAAAGGCAAATGATAAAAGAAACCACACTGATGTTTCTGCATTAGGAAAGCTTATTCAGAAGTGCAGAGGTACAAGAAAGAACAGCATCAATGGGAGATGTCAAGAACAATACAACAACACAGACCACTCTAAACAAGATACCAGTGGAGAAGAGGTACTCAGGGCTAACTTAAGCCATGAGAGTGTTGATTATCACATGTGGGCATGTAATTGTTCAAGATCTACCTTTTCTGAAGCTATGTTAGTCTTCGTTTATTCAGAAAGAAAATGAGAATTCTATTTCTTCTATTAGACTAAAATATGTTCTTCTGGTCCCAGTTGCTTTCACTGTGATTTTAAACCTTTGAATATGCTATCATGGTAATGTGCAAATGTAAGATATTTTAAAAGATTGTAATGATTCTTTTTATAACTATTTGGGCTTTTGCTAACATGGATTTTGCCAAAAAAACTACCTAAATTGAAATAATCTCCATTGGCTGCTACCATGGCTTCAAATGTCTTCGTCATGCACTCCCCATCACTGATCTGCCTGAAACCCAGCTGGCTTGTGTTCATCTATAATAAAAATCCTAAGTGTGGCTAATTCACAAGAGAACAGAATGTGGAATTTTGGCAAGAAGTATTTTCTCACCCATGGTAGGGGAATGCCAGGACAGATGGTCAAAGCAATACACATTCTTGGGCTGTTCAGATTTATTTACTCTTGATTTCTACACTGAAATTGTTTTAATTAAAAAATTACAGCACATCTTCAATCTCTGGCTTAAAATGTTCAATGTTAACTCCTGTCATTTAGGATTTTAATAGAGTCATTAGCCACGCATATAGTTTTAGATTACCAAATGTGCTTTCAATTTTAGATCGAGTAGATGTTTCTGTGGCAATTATAATTCTTGCAAGGACAAAAGCACAGAGGTCATAAAGCATGAAGAATTCTTCTACTATACTAATACTGCTCAAATTTCAAGGTTTTGCCTTTAGCCTTGAGATATAAGTCTTAGTAGAATCTAGCAATTTCAGATATCTTATCATGTTCAACACCAGACTACTTAACAACTATTCTCAACAATCTGTGGTATTGATCCTAAAATTGAAATGGGCAACATTCTGCAATAGAGTACACATAAAAAAAGGAAAAAAAAAATGGAATAGTCAGAATTAATTCAAAATATTCAAGGAAATTGACAAAAATTTAATGGGTTCATTTCGTACTTATTACCCAAAATATTCTTTAGACAATAATTCTACTGAGTTTTTGCTTCTTCTACCAAACTATTTCAACAGTTATTTAAGACGTTTCCCTCAATCACTATAATCAGAAGATCAAAAGTTGTAAAATAGAAACCTTGTATTTCTATTTGACTCTTTTACTCAGTTATGCCTGTATCTGAAAGTCATGACACATTCCAAACAGTTGAAGCAGTAAGGATAATTTCCTTTTTATTCTTTTAAATTTTTTTTCAACATAAGAAAAAACTTAGTAATTATTAGTGAACAATAGAAAACTGTAAATTATGAAATATATATATATATATATATATATATATATATATATATATATATATATCAGATATATTGTTGGGCCCTATTTTGTCCCTGGTTTGGGCCTTGCAGACAAACCAGAGCCTGGCTCAAGTTATGAGACCTGTCTCAGTCACTTTGTATTAGGGTGACTTAGTAAGACATGTTTGGCCCTTCCTTTGCTGAGGTATAGCTTTGTTGTTAGCCCCGTTAATCGTTCCATACCCTCTGTCACCCTTACCTGGCTCCTATGTCATCTCACCCCACTAAAAATCCCCCTCACTATGTTCTGAACTTATATAAACAAGAGGCTGATGCCATAAAGTTCAGTTCCTGCTACAAAACTCCCCCGCTCAGTGTGTTTCTTTTGGGCTGTTGACAACCCCAGAGAGACTCTGTGAGACCAGGCCCTCTCTCCTGATGGACCTGGGGGCAAGGAGCCAGCAGACTGGTACCTAGTGTGAAGATCCCCTCTCTCCTGATGGAAGAACACTGGTGGGCCAATCAGTTTGCAGGTGATTTTACCCCCACAAATATGGTGCAGTTCTTATACAGGTCTAATCCCCCTTTTGAGTCATTATATTCCTCACTTGCTCCCTTTGACAGCATCCCTTGGTCCTCTAGTAGACCCCTGGCCCCAAGACCACCTCCCTTGGACCCCTGGACTGACCATTCCATGTTTGCCCTGAGCCTCTGCCTTCTGCCCCACCTACTTACAATAGGTAGGGGCTCGGTACCCACTATACCACCAGTCTTTTCCCAGTGAATGTCATCCAATGTGGTAATTGGTCGACAGCTTGGTATACTTGGGACACCCAAGAGATTACAGAACTCAAGAAGACAGTGACTGAGGATAGCACCAATTATCTCTAGGATGAGACTATCCTTGAGGGCTTGGCTAAGGCTGTCTTCTCAGGTCTGACCTATCTTAAATGGAACATCTACTTTCAAGAAAAATGTCCAGTTCAGGAGGAGCAGAACCAAAGTGCTCAGCCCCCAATCCCTATCACTTGCTGGCATAGCTGACCAGTACTCTACTGGCATCCAACAAGCAGCAATTCCCCCTCCTTATCAGGATCAGGTTCGAGCCTTAGGCTTAGCAGCCTGGAAGAAGCTCAATGAAGGGTCTGCCAAATCCCCAATTTCAGGAATTAATCAGAATGTCACCAAGGGCCTTCTCTCATTTATTGGTAGGGTTCATAAAAGCCCAAAGAGAAAATTCCCTGCCAGTGATCTTTGACATTGCTTTTTCAGATCACTGGTCTGGGATAGAAGGAACACCGATTATAAATTGGTTGTGCAGGGCTATGCAGCCACCCAATGGACTGGTGGATAATTGCCTCTCGGTATGTAGGCTCCTCCTCCTACCAGACCCAAGTCTTGGCTGCCACCATTAAAGAGGCAGAGGCAGGCGAATTTCTGAGTTCGAGGCCAGCCTGGTCTACAAAGTGAGTTCCAGGACAACTACAGCTACACAGAGAAACCCTGTCTCGAAAAAGACCAAACAAACAAACAAACAAAACAAAACAAAACAAAAAACAACAAAACAAAACAAAACAGACATGACCATCCTTTTATATACCCTACAACAGAACTCTGTCAGCCTTGGGGACTTGTTTTGGGTGTGGCAAAGAAGGCCACTTTAAGCAAGAGTGCCACAACCTGTCAAGGGGTGACCCCAACCTATCTACTAATACACCTTGTAGCCCTTGCTTGTGATGTAAAAGGGCTTCCACTGGTCCAGGGACTATAAATCTAAGTTTAACCTAAATGATCAGTCTTGAAACTTTCCCTGGGGCTGACCCCAGCTCTGTTAATTAAGGGGGAGCCTCCAGTTAGTGCTAACTGGACTGTGCCTATTGTTGCTGGGCTCTTCCCTAAGATGACCCTTGCCATAGGTGGAAAACTTTCTGGTTCCTCATTGACACGGGTGTAGATCTAATGATGATTAGAAAGGAGCAAGTCCCCCACTCTTGGCAGCTCATTCCAGGCCCACCCTTACTGGGCATGGGGTTGTCATTATGGGAGACTGTCTACTGGCTCTCGTGGAAAGACCATGATGGCTATCATGGTGAAGTGTGCCCTGCTATGGTTTCTGGACTGATGGATAACCTTCTGGGCCAAGATGTATTTGGGAAAGCTGAGGCCTTTATAACCACTGATTGTAAAATGTTTTATTATGACCTTATGGATACAGAAGAGTATGGACAGTCTTTTGAACAGGGAAAGACAGTGTTTCCAAATGGTAGAGATGATCCCCATTTTGAGAAGAAGCAATAACAATGCCTTTCTTCTCACTCCCAATTTTAAAGTCCCCTGGTATCTAAGATCCACTGGAAACCAGAAGACCCCATATGGGTTGAACAGTGGCCTACTCCTGCCTGCTCCCCCCCCCCCCCACACCTCCCTGCCAAATTACAACAATTACACCTTTTGGTACAACAGGAATTAAAATTGGGACATTTGAGGGTCTCTACCAACTCTTGGAATTCTTCCATTTTTGTGATTAAGAAAGCTAATGGATCCTGGAGGTTGTTACATGACTTGAGAAAAATTAATGAGAGAATGATTCCTTTGGTATTCCCCAGAGGGGACTTCCATGGATCCCGGTGATCCCTAACACCTATTATTTAACCACCATTGACATTAAAAATTGTTTCTTCTCTGTGAAGAGCCTTTTGGGGTGCTGACATTGGCCAAGGACAAGGAAATGGACTTCAGGCAGGAATCTGACATTGACCATGACAAGAGAGTAAGCTCAGGTAGGAATCTGACATTAGGGCATAATAAGGAAGTATGTTTCGGCAAGAATCTACCTTTTGGCTATAATAGGGAATTTCTTTCTCAGCCTATTTATTGTTTGAGTAGAGGAAGGTTACTGATTTGTTTGAGTTAAATTTATATCTAGCCACTTTGCTAAAGTTGTTTATCAGCTTTAGGAATTCTTTAGTGAAAATTTTTGGCTCACTTAATTGTTTTAAAAGATCTTTACAACCAATAGAGGGTTAATATCCAAAACATACAAATAACACAAGAAGTTAGAATCCAGAGATTCAAATAACCCTATTAAAAATGGGGTACAGAGTTAAACAAAGAATTTTCAACTGAGGAATATCAAATGGTCCAGAAGCCCCAAAAGAAATATCCAACATCCTTAGTCATCAGGGAAATGAAAATCAAAAAAAAAAAACCTCTGAAATTCTACCTCACACTACTCAGAATGGCTAAAATAAAAAACTCAGGTGACAACAGATACTAGGGAGGATGTGGAGAAAGAGAGTCCCACCTGGGGATTCATCCCATATACCATTACCAAATCCATACACTTATTATGGATGCTAAGAAGTACATGCTGAAAGGAGGCTGATATGGCTGTCTCCTGAGAGGCCCTGCCAGAGCCTTACAAATATAGAGGCAGATGCTTGCAGCCAACCACTAGACTGAGTGTGGGGTCTCCAATAGAGGAATCAGAGAAAGGACTGAAGGAGTTGAAGGGGTTTGCAACTCCACAGGAAGAACATATCAACCAACCAGAAATCCCTGACTTCCCAGGGACTAAGCCATCAACCAAGGAGTACACATGGCTCTAGATGCATATGTAGCAGATGATGGCCTTGTCAGGAATCAATGGGAGGAGAGGTCCTTGGTCTTATGAAGGCTCCATAGATGCTCCAGTATACAGAAATGAGGGTGAGGAGGTAGAGTGGGTGGATGGGTTCTGGAACACTCTCATAAAAGCAGGGGGAGGGAGGATGGTTTAGGTGGTTTCTGGGAGTAGGGGAAAATGGGAAAGGGAATAACATTTGAAATGTAGTAAATGAAGTTAATGTAGTAAATGAAGTAATGTAGTAAAATAAAGTAAATAAATAAAAAGGAAAGAGAACTTCAGACCACTTTCCTTCATGAACATTAATGCAAAAATATTCTATAAAATACTTATTGGGTTAAAATAAAATAAAATAAAATACTTATTTAGTTTGCAATACTTGCAAACTAAATCCAAGAACACATCACAAAGATCATTGAGCTTCATCCTAGAGATGCAGAGATGTTTCAACATACAAAAATCTGTCAATGCAACCTACCATATAAACAAACTGAAACTAATAACAATAATCTCATTAGATGATAAAAAGCCTTTGACAAGGTCCAATACTCCTTCATGAGAAAAATCATGGAGATACCAGCGATAAAAGGCACATACCTAGACACAATAAAGATAATATCAAGCAAGTAGATAGCCAACATCAAATTAAATGAATATAAAGCAATTTCACTAAAATCAGGTAAAAGACAAAGCTGTCATCTCTCTACTTATCCATTCAATATAGCATTTAAAACTCTATCTAGAGCAATAAGATAACTAAAAGAGATCAAGGGGATACAAATTGCAAAGGAAGAAGTCAGATTATTGCTATTTCCAGATGATACCATAGTATATACAAGTGATCCTAAAAAAAAAATCTTCATTAGGATGCCTACAATTGATAAACACTTTCAGTGAAGTAGTTAGATACAAAATTACCTCAAAACAAAACAAAACAAAACAAAACAAACCAACCAACCAAAAAAAAAAAAAAAAATCCAATAGCTCTCCTAAGTACAAACAAAAAATGAGTTGAGAAAGAAATTAGGTTAATTTCTAAAGTTAACTCTTTCTTCCATTCCTTCTTCTTCCTCCTTTCTTTTTGTCTCCCTTACCCAACTCTCTCTCTCTCTCTCTCTCTCTCTTGCTGTTTAACAACAGAAATAAAGCCTGTCACAATAACAACTACTGTAAGATATCTCAAAAAAAACCATACAAACAAAAAAGTGAAAGCAGATTTAGCATAAAATTAAGAACATTAAATAGAAACAGAAGTAATTTCTAAAAGATGACTAGTGAAAGTTCAGGGTCATTAGCATATGGACAGGTGTCTACTTTTATTTCCTTTCAAAAAACAGGTACAATTCTAAAAAGTGACTTTTAAGAAGAAGTAAATAATATGGTGAATCATTACCAAGAACATGTGCTGGAATGTTTATTTTTATGGAAAGTTCCCGAAAATGTTTATTTTTGAAAAATAAACAAAAAAGGGCTTTTCTGTTTGTTTGTTTTTTCAATTTTTATCAGTAAAGCAATCATCTATATGAAACTATATGTATTTTAAATTGGAAGTTAGTGGACAAGAGTTACTTTCAAAAACTCAAAATATAAGGGCTTCTTCAACTTGACAAAAGGTAACTATCATTTGCATTATAGCAGATATTCTTTTGTCCTGCATAATCTTACAATAAAAATACAGACTAAATATGCATATTGCAACAGTGTGGTTAAAGCTCATTTTGTCTCAAACTACATGATCCTGTATAAAACATTCTAAGGAATATGTAGCACAAATAAAAATCCCCCCATACACATAAAATGTATGAAATAATAAACTAACAATGGTTATAGAATGAAAGACCAATATATAAAAAAATAGAAATTCTATACAATGTTCTGAAAAACAAAACAAAACAAAAACATTTTCATAAAAAGAAAAGGATATAAATAAATTTTATTTATGGGCAATCAATTTTTTTTATAAAATTCTAAATTTGTTGCAGAAAAGGGATTATTTTCAACAATCCAATTCTCCACAACATTTCTGTTTTATTGATAGCCCTGGGTATTTTATTATTATCTTCTAGAAACAGAGGCAACAGAAAGTTCAGTTCAATCTTTTATTCTTTGTTTCTAAAATATTTTAATTTTATTAAGAGATAAGTGAAAATTACAGTCTCTTATTTCTCACGGAATTTTAGCCGATGTGTCTCAAGATGTAGCCAGTATAAGTGGAAATACTGGACAAGGGTTTCTAATGAAAGGTTTCTTTTCAAACATGGACTGCATTAATATGGTAGGCATTTGCTTTTGATATGCCTTACTGATTTTGTTTACTTGGTGTCTGATAACTAACATGGGAGAATATATGGTCCTTGAGTTCCATCCAGATACAAAAGATAACAGCAGAGATTCTGATCTACCAATAACCATCTATACCCACCCGCCATCATTTAGGCTCACCTCGTGTCATAGGACAGGAAATAAGTTCTTAGTTTCCTCAATGTGGATTATTCAGTTTTCTTTTATGGAAAGGTGAACATACTTCTTAGTGGAAGTAAATTAATTCTATTATCAATTAGTATCTCAAACTCTGAACCAAGCAGTAACTTATAATTTGTAAGTCTAGTTGCGATTAAGATTCTTTCATTATTTCTGTAGGTTATGAGTATGTTTTCAGTTTAAATAATTTTGTTCTTTTGATCATTTACACACATATTGGTGTCTTATCATTCTTTTATAATTTTGTATTTATCTTTTTCTTTCTGTGTCCTGTGTTCTACATTACTAGGTTTTCACTTTTTTTTTCCAAATTATTTTAGACTCTTTAAATCTGACATTCATGGTTTTTAATTTGAAAAATGTTGAATTTGAATAACCTTTCAAATTTGGAAAATTCTTACTATTGGCCACACTCCCTAATTCCTGCACAAGTTGTTAAATTCAGCTATCCAAATCCATTAACTTTCCTACCATATTTACAACCCCTTAGCACACACCCATCAACATGAAAGATAAGTTCAACCTTCATAGAATTCTCAGTGCAGTGTAATAGGACCTAAGAAAAACATCATCACTGCTGTTGTTGAGGATGACTACATGACCCAGAAATGCCTGCAGGGACTATATAAAATTCTTACACACTGGAAAACTAAGTGAACTTTCTTAGACAAATTGAATATTTAGGAAAACAATTGGACACATATTCTGTCCCAAGAGGTATAGAAGAAACATTTGCCAGAAATAACAGTACCTCAGTGAAGGACAGAATTATACCTTAGGATATAAAGAGCCAAATGGGAAAAGTGTGTACAAGGAATTCTAACGTCCTATAGCTTCCGCTGAGCCTAAGGCAAACAGGAAAAATGGCACATGATTTGATTTTTCTGGTTATTCTATGGTTTAAAATGCCTTTCTTTTTGTCTTTTAGGGATGAAAATGTCTGAAAAATACATTATTTAATGAAAAATTAAAAAAAAAAAACAGCATGGATTCTTACAGAAATTTCTAATTCTAAGAAAATATTTTAACTCCCAACTCTGTGCATTTGTGTTAGTATGCACATGTATATTTGTGATATGTGAGTGTATGTATTTGTGATATGTTTGTGTGTGTGTGTGTGTGTGTGTGTGTGTGTGTGTGTGTGTGTGTGTGTTTTGGTATGTACATGTGTGATTCATGAGTATATAGGTAGTTATGTGTGTGTTTTATGCATGTTTGTATTGTATGTGTGTAATACATTAATATGTGAGTGCAGATATCTGCATACATTCATGCACATACCAAGCAAGATAGCAGATATTTCATGGTGTCAGCCTAAATGTTTTGTTTTATTGTTGTTGGTGGTGATTTTTTGTTTGTTTGTTTTTGCTTATTTTTTTAAAGGCACAGTCTCATTATGTGATGCTGGCTATGCTGGAGCTATGTGTATAAAGCAGGCAAGCCTCAAATTCAGACATTCATCTGTCTCTACCTCTTGAGTGCCAGAATTAAAGACATGCACCACCTTGTCTTACAACCTATGGTGTTAGTGTACACAGCATTGCCTCACAAGTCCTTGAGGGCTTATTTATAGGGGACCCTTACTTAAAATAAGGCATATGAATTAAAATGTATTTCTTCATGATGATTTCCTATCTTATTAAATGACTAGTTATGCCTGGGTAGTATCCTTTACACCTTGTTTTATAGCACAATCTTCTCATATGTCAGACAGTTCTGAATGATAATTATTTTAGGAGCACAAAAGTTATGTCCATTAGCATCAATAATAGCTTATTTAATATATTATTTTAGCTTATAAAATGAATCCTGATCTTAAAATCGCTTGCTAGTTTACCTATATTATACTTGCTATAATACATTATATTTTGAATAAGTCACAGATTTCTGAACATAATTTTAAAAATGAAGTGAATATTTTTTTTATTGTCAACACAAGGGCATAATGAAGGCTATTAGAATTTTGGCTACTCCCTATTTGACGCAATGTATATGTTGGCCCAAATAGGGAGAAATTTCACCTAGTAATCATAATTGATACTAAGGCTATATTTGAAAAGAAAATAATAACATATATGAATAGCGGTTTGTTTGCAAGAACAATAAAATACTGAGACCCAGCAGTTCAATAGCATGGATAACTTCAAAAGTAGAATGTATAAATGTAAAGGACATCTGAGGCACAGTAGGAAAAAAAAAAACTGTTAGCAAAGTGCTTTCCCATGTCAATGAAGCCTTCCACTCAAAGTAGATTTGGAGATGACCTTAACTGTGCTGGGAAAATTAAGGAAATAGGTGTCCATTTATAAGTAGGACAGTGTGGCACTGAGTTGAGCAGCTTCTGCCCAAGGGAAGCAGCCTCAGAGTCTGCCTTAAGTGTTCTCTTGCTGGGAAGCAGCCAAGCAAGAATGAACCGGATTCAGAATACAGTAGTCAGCTGGCTGGCTAATGTTCTGATCAAAATACAAAGTGTGTGATGCCATTTCTAGGCAACCTTAAATGTAATGGTTTTCCAAGTTGCAGCTTTGGAGAAGCAGCAGCAGCCTTAACTTGGTGCATTATAAATGAATTTTTTTTTAAAAATAAGAAATCTAAAGTACTATATTTGGTAACAAGAAAGAGAAAGCACTGGATAAGTAATGTTATTGAACTTGTTTTTACAAATTTCTTTGCCATCTTGATACATACCCCTTTTACACTGGAAAAAATCTTGTCAGAACCTATGTCCATGTTCTGTGCATTAAGCTTCACCTTTCTAATTATATTTTTGTAAAACCTCTTTCCTAGGCTCTAACTCGCAGTCTTACTCCATTACACTATAAAGCCCCCACCACCCCTCTAAAATACACCCTTCTGTTGGAACAAAAAGACTCCTCTCATTCTATCCAATATCTTTTTAAAAAATGTTTCCTATCAATTGTTATCATCTAAGCACCAAGTTCTTCCCCTATATTAAAGTCACCTACTGCCTGTCTGAAACTACAATAGCAATATACATGATTTACTAATATGCGTGTCAACAGTGGTGACACAGTTGAAAAGATAGGATGCCTGAAAGCCTTGGCTTCTTGGCACCAGAGTAGATAGCTCCACTTATATTTTCAGAGACACATTATAAAACCAGGTAGGACAGTCACAAGCACACCCCTCAATCCTGTAAAATTACCTGTAAGTATCCCTCCTGGTTAAAATGTCTTAACATTATGTGTATTCTCAAGATCTCGAATGGCCACCTAAGACAAGTGTTAGCTTCCCTGGGAAGAAAGCATAAGAGTCTATGGTAAATCAAATATTAGTCATGTATCCCAGGAACAAGAAAGGGAAGTTGTGTGATCAATAGGATTATCAATTATCATCTCCAGGATACATTGCCTGAAGTTTTCTATATCAGACCATCTTGGAACCTCTGATATATCTAAATAAGAAAACAACATTCAAAATTCACACAGTGTTAAAAAAAAAGTTTTCTCCACAGTGTCTATAGCCTGACACAAGAGACTTCTATGCAATAACCTATTATTGTGTGTATGGGACGCTAAAACAATGTTCTGACTGTAGAATTTATATTATCTTCTCACTGGGGAGCCATCAGCCTCACAGATTAAATAAAAATAAATAAGAGTAAGAATTCATTCCTTTGGTTGCCAATGGAAAATAAATTAAAATCTGCTTCCTTTTTAACTATGTTCAATTGTCCTTGTCCACAGGGACCATCCTTTGGAAACTACAAAGAGATGTATTTAGTTATTGATGAAAGAATAACAATTTGGTAATTTCTCCAAGAAAATAAAAGGCATAAAGCTGTGCCTCTATAAAACCATTTCCCTGCCCATGTAGTTTTTAGATTTAAGACCCTGCAACATTTGGGAAACATTATCTCAACACTCCAGTGACAGAGTTTTAAATTCTTCCTTTAGAAGGAAATACCTTGGAGCATACACATGCCAACAGGACTTCGTGACCTCTGAGAAGTCAGCAGTAGAATTGAAGCTATGATTTTGATAACCAGGCAATCTTTACAGAAGACCACTGTTTTGCCAAAGAGAAAATTCCAATACATTCAGCAGAGGATTGGAAAAAGTTTGTGCCTTCAGAACAAAAACAATGTTTCACAATTTAAAAAGTTTAAAAATTGATAATTTTGGTTTATGTTAATGATGCTATGAACTTCTCTGAATTATTATTACTGTCAATGTTGTCCTTTAATATTACTATTGTTACTGTAATCACATGTTTAAAAATAAACATTTACACAGCTGTGTGATGCTTTACTCAAAAGGAGTTCTGGTGTTACACTAATCTGTTTTTATTGCTCTGATATTTCCATGACCTAAAGCATCTTGGGTAGGAAGGAATGGATCATCTACTTCCATGTCATGGATACTAAGAGCAGGAGAGCAAATCAAGCAGAGACAATGGAAGAATGCTGCTTCTTGATTTGTTCTCTTGAGAAGGTTGAGCTACCTTTCTTATAACCCCCTTTGTCTCCTGAGACCATCTACTCAGGAGTGACACCTCACAGAGTAGACTGGGCATTCTCAAACCAAAATTTAATTAAGAAAATATACTATGAGGTTGACTGTAGGCCATTTAGATGAAGGAGCTTTCTCAGTTGAGGTTCCCTCTTCCTAGATGACACTTGATTTTTTCATGTTGACAGAATACTTGCCAGTACAGTGGGAGAAAGGGTATAAAGGAAGTAATTTTGTTTTAAATTTAATTATACTAAAATCACTATATCTACACCAGAAGTATATGTCAATATAATAATTCAGATGATTCTAGAATAGCAGTCTCATTACTCAATTACTAGAAGTATAAGTAGCTATCAAACAGCATCTTTATCTAAGAGTGAATTAAACCATTGTGTTCTTAAATAAGGTTTCTGTGACTTTGATAGATATAATTAATTCATCTTAACAAATTACAGTTTGAACTTGTATTAAAATGTTGTCACTTAATTCAATGCTTAGGTATTTTTCCATGCACTTATAATTCAAAGTGTGTAAACACAGACTTGCTATCCTATACAATTTATATATTTATGATCTTCTTACAGTAGACAACAAAATTAACTGTTTGAATGAGGCTTATTACTATCTCTATTCCAAATAGCATTACCACATTTATTCCACAGGTTTTATGTGTGCCAAAGAACATCACTTATATATACCTTGATAATCAATATGGACTATTTCTATTTAATGCTATAGTAAAAGTCCACTCTTTTTCTAATCCACTTGATGAAATTCAGCAAGGTTTGTGTATAGGACTATCTTGATCCAGCTCTGTAAATTAAAATGATGTTTACAACTGACAATGTCGACCACAAATCAAGACAGTTATCCTCTTTGGTCTCCAAATTAGGGAAATACAAATAAAAAGACCTTAAGCTTAGAATTAGATTAGGTTGATCAGCATCACATTATGTCTATATGATAATCAGTCTGTTAATAAACTGCTACTGAAAAAATAATTGTACACAATTGCAAATAGGTACTATCTGTTATAATTTGAATGTATTATGTTTCCTACTGGCTACTGTATTTGAACACTTGGTCCTTAGCCAGTTAAATTTTAAGAAGTTGGGAAACTTTTGGGGCATGATATATGTCAATAGCGGTAAGTCCTGAGGGTTAAATGGTAGGCCAGCTTCTATTCTAGTGACCTATCTCTCTGCCTCCTTGTCAACTGAAATTGGAAGAACCCTAGGCAAACTGTCCCCCAAATCATGTTTTATTAATCCTGGCCCATCTAAACTGTGAGTTGAAATAAACCTGTCTTACCATAAGTTATAAGTTCCTTCTGTTTTGCATTTTGTTACTATGATAAACAGACGTGCTATAAAAGATGATTTCCTATCATTGCCATTAACCATTATATCTTTTACATTGTCTAAATTATAATTATCTCAGTATCATTAAAATATGTGATTATTTTTATATAAGCATATTTAATAAGAATATGATAAAATTATTTGCTAAATACCACTCTGGTTATTTCCAGTTTAAGGAAACAATTTCACTTGAAGGAAATGTTATCAAATATTAGATTATTCCATTCAGAACTGAATTATGGTTCAGAATTTTTTTCCCTAGTGATTTACTAAATAGATATACAAGTATTTCCACAAAGAAGATTTGTGTAAGAACATTTTGTATCTGCTTTTCTTGTAACAAACCATATCTAGAATGAATCCAAGTATAAATAAAAGGTTTATTCTCTTACATCTCACAAAAAACAATTTCAATATAAATTAACCAAAACTATTGTGCTGTTTAAATAATTTAGATATACAAAACCATGTATTATGTGATACAAATAATATATACTTTTAAGACAATTCACTATTCTGAAAATGATGACTTGGTTCTAGAAATGTTAGACCCTAGAAAGAGTGGAAGAATGCTAGGGTGAAGGAAAAATTCTGTTTTTAAATCTTTTAAATATAATTACTTCTGTGCATGCTTTTGTGATGATTGATCAAACTATATACTTCCTACTTGTATAAAAAATTTTCTATGAGTTGAATTCACTGTGATTTATAACAAAAAGTTCAGATTAATAAGAAATTAGTCAGTGTAACACTCTAATTATTGTGATAGCTTGTCTCTCTTTTTGTTTAATAAATTAGATCAAAGAGGTTCACATCCATTGGTTGTTTGACGGTTTTAGTTCTCTTTGTTACCAGGATCTTAGATGAGAATTAATCAACTAGGGATACCGCTAGGTTTATAAGTTCATCAAGTGAGAAAAAGAATTGTGAATCTGAGAGAGAAGACTGATTCAGGTAGGAAATTGAGATGACTGTTGGAATACTTGAAAAGAAAGAGTGGAGCTGAGACAAAAGGATGGACCAACCAGTGACTGCTGCAGTCGGGGATCCAACCCATAATCAGTCACCAAATGCAGACACTATTGCATACACCAGCAAGATTTTGCTGAAAAGGCCTTGATATAGCTGTCTCGTGTGAGGCTATGCCAGTGCACGACAAATACAGAAGTGGATGCTCACAGTCAGCTATTGGATAGAACACAGGGTTCCCAATGGAGGAGCTAGAGAAAATACCCAAGGAGCTGAAGGGGTCTGCAACACTATAGGTGGAACAACAATATGAACTAATCAGTACCCCCAGAGCTCCTGTCTCTAGCTACATATGTAGCAGAAGATGACTTAGTAGGCCATCATTGGGAAGAGAGGTCCCTTTGTCTTGCAAACTTTATATGCCCCAGTACAGGGGACCACCAGGGCCAAGAAGTGGGAGTGGGTGGTTAGAGGAGCAGGGTAGGGGTTGGGGGAAGGTATAGGGGAGTTTCAGGGTAGCATTTGAAATGTAAATGAAGAAAATATCTAATAAAAAATCGGAAAAGAAAAAAAAGAAAGAAAGAAAAAGAGAAGTTACTGCCAGAATGTGATAGCCAGATACAGGATGAGGGGCAAATAAAAGCAGAGGTAGCGAGCCTGTGAGTGAAAGTACCAGAGATCATGAAAATCTTAAACAGAAACAGTTACATATCCAAGGTGGGATACTAAAGCTGCTGCCATCTGCACACGAGTGCAAGTAGAAATGTTGACATTCCTGAGCACAAAGTAACCATTATAGATCCTGGAGCAACCCACAGACTAAATGTGAGTTGCAGATTGATGCAAGAGCAGCAAAAGAAAAACAGAAGAGGAAACCAAGATGAGAAAAACAAAACAATATTGTTTTAGTTAGTTCAATATATAATGTTGGAACATTCAATGACTGGAAGCAATATATGGCTTCTTGTTCATCTACTTCTTTTTCAGGTAGCCATACCAATATTTAAGTGTCAGTCTATCATAACTAGTCAGAGGGTCTCTAAGTAAAAAGATCTGCTTATAGATGTAAGAAATAAAACCCTGTTAGGTGAGGATATATTTTTAGTTCCTTATTTAACAAATACATTGTGATAGACATTAATTTGAAGTCTATGGATATTTTTCTCCTCGGTGAAAAAATAAACACTTATTAAACTTATGTTTTAAGTTTTAATTTCATATTTCATTTGTTTTCTTTTTATTGTTTCCTCATATATCACAACTGCAGATTCCCCTCCATCCACACTGTCTCCTCCTGCTTTCCTTCCCCTCCTCCAATCTCTATCCACTATACCTCCATTCTCCTTCAGGTCTACTCCCCCTACCTACCCTAGAAAAGAGGCTTCCTTTGAACATCAACCAAGCACTGCTGTTCCTGTTCTCTTCCCTAGGTTTTCTATCTTCAGGGTTTGCTCAGTTTATTTTTTCTTGCTTCTATTTCTACTTTCAAGTCTTGCACAGTTTTATTTATTTTCTTCACTTGCTTAATAGTGTTTTTTTTTTTTTTAATATCTTCAAGGGATTTATTTGTTTCATCTTTAGAAACATCTATCTTTCGGTATGTTCTTGTATCTCTTGATTTGTTTATTTCCTCTTTAGAAGAGGAAATGAATAAAATACTTATAAGAGTGGATTTTGTTGTACTTTGGTTGTGTTAGGATATTCAGAACTTACTATAGTATGGTAGGTGTGCTCTGAAGGTGTGATATTGCCCTGGCTTTTGTTGATTGTATTCTTTCTAGGGCCTTTATCCATCTGGAGAGCTTTGTTCTCTGGATGTTCCTATTTAACTAGGTCTTAGTATGAATTTCCCTGGGCTTTATGATTCTGGATCTACAGTTATGTTTGATTCAAGATCCACAGGTCTATATGGTTCAGGAGCCATAGATCCGATGAAGGTGGTCAGAGTTGACTGGAGAATGGAGGTTACCCTGGGATAGCAGGCTGCTCAGGGCAGCTTGGCTTGATCCAGAAGAATTAGGAAGAAGAGCAAATGAGTTCAGGAAGGGTACCTTACCTTTGTGGTTCAGGGTCCATAAGGTCTAATGAAGGTGCTCTCAGAGATGGTGGGAGAATGGAGGTTCCCTTGGGATAGCAGGCTGCTCAGGGTAGCTTGGCTTGCTCAAGCGGACTCAGCAAGCAAGTATTAGTTAAAAAAAAAAAAATTAATAATGTTTCTTTGTAAATTTTACATCAGGCACCCCAATTCCACTCATCTCCCTGTCCCTCCATATTCACCCACCATCTTTGCAACACCCTCAAATAAAACAAACAAACAAACAAACAAACAAAATGAACTAAAGTATCACTGTAGACACTGTGGTATTTCCCTATGGGTCAAAGAGTATACTTTTGCTTAAACAGTTTTTCTTTCAAATGTTGATTGATGTTAGTTATTGGTCTGTTTCCAGACCTCAGGCTTCTGCTATACTATCAATATTATCAACACTGGATCCTCACTGGGACTCCTCGGTGGTATTCTGTCATTGCTTGTGCCACGGCCAGCCTCTTCATATGTTCCAGCATTTCATATGTGAGTTATATGATGGATTGCGCCAAAACAAAACCCAGAATTTGGGCCTGGGTGGTAGATAAATTGGTCACCCTGACAGATGTCTTGCTCATACCATCAGGGCCGACTCCTTGGCACAGATCAGGTGAGAGGCAGGGCCAACAGACCTACCTTAGCCACCAAATTGCAGAGCCAGCTCTGTGCAGACCTTGGATATCAACATGTACCTAGTCAGAAAACCCAGACCAAGATGTATGCGTGGTTTTGGTGCTCCTATGGGTCATGGACATTAACACAGACCACTGCAAACACAGAGCTATGAATTCAGCTATGGTCCTTCATTGCAGCAAGGACTAGTGACCATCATGGGTTACTCATATCAGGCTGTTCCTCACTGCCCTGGAATTGCCAGTTCTACTTCTACTTCTCTTTATTAAGCATATACTTTTCTGTTTCTCTTTCTTTTCCAACTCTCTACCACTTACTTGCTCATCTTACTTGATCATCAGGGCCTCTAGGTGTCTTCCATGTGGAACTGGATGGGGGTGCTCTAGGGCATGCTCAGTAGCACCTGTGCCCCAAAGTAATAGATCTTGGTTTCATTCTAGGAAACTGTTCAAAGTGGGTAACTTTGGTGGATGTTGTTCATTTTCAATGTGACAATGTGGGAGCTAAGTGTCCTTTATTATGAAACCATGTCATTTTTGATAGTTAGCTTGGTGTGTCTGAGAAAAGATTACAAAGTAGTATGATAAGTTATTTTGGACAAGAGTCAAAGTTTGTATTGAGTTTTGTTTAGATAACATTTTGATTAAATTATTTTTGGTCTATTTTATTCCATCATCTGTACTCAACATAAATTAAATTTCTTGGAGAGTCTCTTCATTCTTTTTCTGATAAGACAAATTTAACATGACCTTATCTTACTTCTATAGTGCTTATACACTCATAGTGAATATTCAATGATGTTTCATAAAATCAATATACACATAAATATTCATAGTTTTAGTTATAGAAATGGTAAATCAAAATTATTGACAATGAGATTGTTGAGATGTAAATGTACTGACATGATAAATTTCATCTTATTATAACAAATAACCTATAAAAATGGCAGTTAATTTATAGTGTAGAAAAGGTGGAAACGTTTCCTTTCTAAAAATACCAATTACGCTATACAAAATGGAGCCAATAAACAGCTATTTATATACAATTATATCTAAAACAGTTGGTAAAGTTTTCTTTTTGCATTAGCTGAGCACAAGGTTTACTTCCTGAGTTTAACTCTTACTAGCTACTACATGTATAGGAGAAACTATCTCAATTTCTCCAAACACTCACCTACAAAGTGTTGTTGAAGGGGAAGCGAAACAATGCCCATAGAACACAAATCATCTAGCGTAATTTAGTAGTTGTGTTTAATTATTATCTTTAAAATATTCAAGATCTCTCTGCCACAGTGGCTTTCTGAAGAGGAGGCTGCAATTTTTCTTTTGTTTCTGGTCACATTGGAGGTCTTATGCGATGAATAATGATGATGTAGGTGGGAGCTAATGAAAAGGAATTGAGCATCAAAGCCGTTGAGAGAACACTATGCATCAGCTGTGACCCTAAAGGTTTCATGGATTAGACATTTCACCTTAGCCAAGAATTCTGAGAGCTTTCTTTACAAACTGCTCCCAGTTGGCATCTGGGTTGACATTTGTATATGGACTAGAAGTAGGTGATTTTAAAACATTTGTTAGCACATAAAAATTATATGCATCCGAATAAAAAGATCCATTTTCTCAAGCATTTTTCTCTGGGAAAGCATATTCAAAATCCTCTCTTTTTGTTTCAGTATCCAACACACATTATCAATATCTTCTGAAGTCACAGCTATTCTGAATAGAACTAAGAACCTCATTCTTCTATCTAACCTCAATATTGTTTTCACTACCCAATCTTTCCTGACTAGAGTAATCAATAGTACCAATCACCACTTTACCCTCACATTTTATATTCGGTATATAAGTGAGTTTATGAGATATTCACCTTCCTCTGAATGGCTTATGTCACTTAATATAGTGATTTTTTTTGTCACATCTATATTGGTATATTTGAATAATGTGTTTGTGTGCATGTATAGATGTGTGTGTATATGTGTGTGTGTGTGTGTGTGTGTGTGTGTGTGTGTGATTTCCTTTATATATTCATTGCTGGATAGGCGTTGTTTAACTTTCTTAGGGCATGGGAATAGTACTAAAATAAACAGTTTAAGTGTCTCTTCAATATATTGATTTCAGTTTTAAAATTAAATGTAGTACATTTTCCTCAGCATTTGACTATATTTAAGAAGTAACTAACTACATGTCTAATCAAAATATATAAATAACAAAGGTTCAAAAAATAATTAACATGGTAGTAAAATACTAATTTAATATAAATATATGTTTATTAGTAAAAATCATAAATATAATAAGAACAATTAAAATCATACTTTAAAATGTTCATTTAAATAAATTAGATCATAACAAAATAAGTTAAATGAGGCATATGTAATAATAAAGCAAAAATAGAAATGAATGAATCAGAAAACTAGCATGATAGTACATAATTGACAAGCAAATACAAGGACAAATATTTGTTATATTAAAATAGTGAAATGACTATTAAATTTATCCAATAAGAAAGACAGAAGTCAGATAGAAGATAATGCAATAATGAATGTGGTCAAAATAAAACTCTAGGTCAAACATGTATTCTACATATTCATGATTATCATATAAACCACCTCTAAGCCATTTGAAAATTACCCAGTAACAGCAAAAGTGAATAATTACAAGAATTGGGAATTTTGCTAAACACACTATAGAAAAACATTGTTATAAATAAGCCTTAGCATTCCAGATCTGTGCAGATAGTAAATGCAAAATAATCTGAGGAAAATTGCATAGCTTGATATTTTGAATGTAAAGTATTAATGTCACAGGCAAAGCAAAAATATATCAAGGTCCTGAGATGAAAAATGAAGTCTTTGGACAAAGAGAAAGTCAGGATGGCAAAATGGTGTTGAATAAATTTGAGATAGTAAAGGTCGGTGCCTTATCAATTTATTTTCACAAATTTTGATTCAAGTTTGTGTCTCATGCATGGAAAAATAATGACATTGTTCAAAGAGTTGTGCACCATCATGCATGCTCAGTTGATGCTTGTTCCTTATGGATATTTATTTAACCTGCCATATGTGTTTTAGATATTAAAAAGAGGTAAAGCCCAGGGAGGTGGTTTACCACATAAAGATACAATTGTCAAAGCTTGGTTATCAAAATTCAATCTCTGGGATTCCCATGGCTGAAGGGTAGAGAAAACTCCTGCAAGTGGACTCTGCCTTCCATCTGTCTGCCATGGTTCATACACATACATATACATACATACACCTAAACAAAATAAATGAGTGAAGATAATTTTAAAAGGAAGTAAGGGCTACAGAGAAATTGTGATTAAAAAATTAGATGGTACTGATACAGCGACAGACAGGTAGACCAATGAAATAGAATTGAAGATGCATAAATGAACCCACACACCTATGGTCTCTTGATCTTTGACAGCATTTTCAACAAATGGTGCTGACACAACTGGCAGTTATCATATAGAAGAATGTAATTTAATTCATTCTTATCTCCTTGTACAAAGCTCAGGTCTAAGTGGATCAAAGACCTCCACATAAAACCAGAGACACTGAAATTTATAGAGGAGAAAGTGGGGAAAAGCCTCAAAGATATGGGCACAGGGGAAAAATTCATAAACAGAACAGCAATGGCTTGTGCTATAAGATCAAGAATTGACAAATGGGACCTTATAAAATTGCAAAGTTTCTATAAGGCAAAAGACACTGTCAAGAAGACAAAAGGGCCAACAACAGATTAGAAAAGGATTTTTACCAATCCTAAATCTGATAGGGGACAAATATCCAATATATACAAAGAGCTCAAGAAACTGGACTCCAGAAATTCATATAACTCCTTTAAAAATGGGGTACAGAGCTAAGCAAAGAATTCTCAAGTGAGGAATTCCAAATGGCAGAGAAGCACCAGAAAAAAATGTTCAACATCCTTAATCATCAGGGAAATGCGAATCAAAACAACCTTGAGATTCCACCTCACTCCAGTCAGAATTGCTAAGATCATAAATTCAGGTGACAACAGATGCTGGTGAGGATGTGTAAGAAGAGGAACACTCTTTTATTTCTGGTGGGATTGAAAGCTGTTAAAACCACTCTGGAAGTCAGTCTGGCAGTTCCTCAGAACATTGGACATAGTACTACCTAAAGATCCAGCAATACCTCTCATGGGCATATACCCATAAGATATTCCAACTGGTAATAAGAACACATGCTCCACTATGTTCATAGCAGCCTTATTTATAATAGCCAGAAGCTAGAAAGAACCCAGATGTCCCTCAACAGAGGAATGGATACAGAAAATGTGGTATATTTACACAATAGAGCACTACTCTGCGATTAAAAACAATAAATTTTTGAAATTCTTGGTAAAAATGGATATATCTGGAGGATATCATCCTTAGTGGGGTAACCAAACCACAAAAGAAGTCACTAGATATGCACTCACTGATAAGCGGATATTAGCACAGAATCTTAGAATACCCTAGATACAATTTTCAAAGCCCAAGTATACCAAGAAGAAAGAAGACCAAAGTGTGAATACTTCATTTCTCCTTAGAATAGGGAACAAAAATATCCATGAAAGGAGTTACAGAAACAAAGTTTTGAGCTAAGACAAAAGGATGGACTATCTAGAGACTACCCCACCTGGGGATCCATCCCAAAATAGGTCACCAAACCCAAACACTATTGCATATGCCAGCAAAAGTTTGCTGAAGGGACTCTGATATATCTGTCTTGTATGAGACTATGCTAGTGCCTGGCAAATTCAGAAGTGGATGCTCACAGTCATCTATATGATGGAACACAGATCCCCCAATGGAGAATCTAGAGAAAGTACCCCAGGAGCTGAAGGGGCCTGCATCCCTATAGGTGGAACAACAATATGAACTAACCAGAACCTCTAGAGCTCATGTCTCTAGCTGCATATGTAGCAGAAGATGGCCTAGTCGGCTATCAGTGGGAAGAGAGGCCACTTGGTCCTGCAAACTTTATATGCCCCAATACAGGGGAACGCCCAGGCCAAGAAGTTGGAGTGGGTGGGCAGAGGAGCAGGGCAGGGGGAGGGGATAGGGAATTTTCAGAATAACATTTGAAATGTAAATTAAGAAAATATGTAATAAAAAAGTGAAAAAAAAGTAGTAAGGGCAAATACTCTTCTAGTAAGATCTATATCTGTATTTTTTTTTTTCCTGTTTTAAAGTCAGGCATGCCAATTTGTTATTTCATGACTCCTCTTTACTATTAAAGTATATATTAGGGTCTTTGAGTGGACCTCTACAGTTTATTCTTTTATAAGATGTTTGGTTTGTTACATGAATGTTGTTTTAATAGTTCAATCTTTTCTCCTGGATGTCACTTCAAAGCACTGCTTAGCAATGCTATATCTCTCTCATCAGAGTTTCCCTCTACTTTTGTTCTGTTTTGTTTTCCTTATAGAATTCTGTCCTTACAAAATAAGATAAAATTATTTTATAGCTACAGATAATCTGCTATTTATATTCTACTTCTGATACTCAGTTTCAAGCAAAACATGCTGTGCTCTAACTTTCAGTTTACTCTGTATGAAATCTTAGTTACCCCAAAGGAATTGGGTGTTAGTCTGTCTGTAGTCATTTGCTGTCAAATAACTCAATGGAATTGGTATCATAAGTTTTATGAGCCTCTGAAGGTGTACTGTTAAGTTTGATATACACACAGAAAGAAAACGTAATTTTCTATATAAATTGATATCATATATCCTCATGGCTGATTTTGTACTCCTGAGCAGAGCCACTAACTACTATTGACAGTTGATGTTAGAAATTCAACAACTGCTGTTACTGCCTCTCTTTAAATATGTCTGTGGTATTATAAGACACCTTTTGTTTTGCTCTTTCTACACTAAACTTAGAATCTCTTCACACCCACTTCCTGAATTCAGATGTGTAGGATCTTCTTTATTTCACCTCATCTGTGTAAAACTGTTTTGTAGTGTGATGGTTAATATTACAGTTAGATAGCAGATAGATAGATAGATAGATAGATAGATAGATAGATAGATAGATAGATAGATGTTTGTATATTCACACATATATCTTAATCATAGAAATGTATAGATTATCTTTAGCATATATAAACATGTAAGATGCATATACATGTGATATATATCACATATATGCCCATAACTGCCTACTTCCCTCTTTTTACAGATGTTGAAGACTATTCTTAAAATGAACTGATCTTGTAAAACCGGCTGTTCTAGCAAGATAATAGGTCATAAACCTAACTGATATTTCTGATTTTGAAACCAAACTTGCTTACAATGCTCAAAAAGAGAATTGTAAGAACAAAAAATATAACTCTGTGGTTTTTACCTTTATAAGATCAGAGCTGGTATGGCTAGCTCTTCCACCTTGGTGTACTCTTGGGTATAATCCTTTTCCCTTTTGGACATTAATACCTAAATAAAAAAAAACTGTTCTTATTAAAATTTATTCATTTATTCATGGTGATGGCTGAATATTTGAGCAACCACAGGCCCACAACAACCAGTTCAAAATGTTCTGGATAAAATTTTAGAAAATACTTTGCACTGTATAGTATCACTATAGTTCAGAACTGTTTACTTTGACTCTTTTTATTGTTTCAAATATGGATACTAAGTTAAAACTATAATGTCCTAGGAAAAATCTTAATTCTCTGAGATTTTGGAGCTCATTTGAAAATATGTTTTATATATTTGTATTTTTTCCCATGGGCTTATATTCTGACATAGACTTAACTGTGGTTGGTAGGATTTTTGAATGCTTATAGGTATGCAGTACTTTTCATGTTCATTGAGCCTAGGATTAATTATGATACCATGATAAGAACATAACCTGGGAGGGTGGTCAAAGGTGGATGTGCATTCAGTGTTTTTTCTACCATTGGTATATGTATACTCTATTATCCTTTAAGCAATGTACTGTTAAATGACTTCTTTTTCTATTTTACATATTTACTTCCTTTACAAAGTGCAATTTTATTTTGTAAGACATTTTAATGTTCTAGAATCATCTATGTCACGTACATAAATTTCTGTGTTGAACAAATAAACCATCACTTATTCTCCTATCCTTGTCTTCTCAGACTCTTGATGACTATACATATATGGATCAACAATTGTCTTTGGACATATGTTCACTTAGAGTGAGATATATATTCATGAAATGCAGTTTTATGTCCTGCAAAAATGTACCCAATTATGTAACTGACCCCATTCAAGCTAGACCACAATTTCATAACCACTAAATGTCCATGTTCTTAGTAATGTCATTCCTAATCTTAGTTAAAGTGCAACTCTATTTTACATATACAACTATGAAAAAATTTCAGTTGTATTGAAATGTTATCAATTGATAAGTGTAACTTAATCCAGGTGTGTTTTCCATCACTATTGCATTTATCAGTAGCTTTGTTATTCTTTTAGAGCTGTATTCTGATATATTAATATATTAAAATGCTTAATTTTATTAAATAAGCTTTAGATTAATATGTTGAAAACTTCTATTTTTTTGCAATAAATAACACTTATCTAAATACCTGTATAGACAGGTGTGCTTCTTCTGTGATAATGAGTATCAAGTTTCAATAGCTGGAATATTGTGTAGGATTGTTTAATATGAAAACATATTTGCTTAACTTATATATTTGTTAACCTTAACAGCTGTAACAAAAATTCCACTAGCTTTACAACCTCTCCAGAGAATATTTGTTAATTAATAAACATAAGATACTTGTTTTTCTTATAGTAAAAATGCCTGCCATTAATTTGTCTTAATCCTGTGATTTTTTTTCAGCAGTTTTTCAAGGTCACATGGAGTCTTGCCAAGTTTTCACATAAGTTTATCAATATTACTTTGTCTTCTCTCTAATGGATATGTACTAATGATTTAATGAATTATCTTTGTGAAGAGCTATTTTATATTATTAAACTTTCTAACCTTTAAATCCTTTCCACTCCACCATGTTAACACTCACTAATTGGTTAGAAAATAGAAGTTAGTTTTAACTTATTTTAATTCCATCTTGCATTCTGTTGAGAATAAGAAATCTCTAGATGTTCCTTTGTTATGTCCCTGTTCCTTTGGGAATTGGATGGTATTTAGATGTTCCATTAATGACTAAACATTCTACACACACTTGTTCTCCTGACTCTGGTCATGAATTTCTGTGTTAATCATCATTCATGCATAACGAAATGTCTCTATTGATGTCTGAGAGTTATACTAAACAATAGATACACAGAAATAAGTTTAGGAGCAATTTCATACTAAGGTCATTGAGAAATTCTTATTTGCAGGTTACTCCCAGGGTTCTATGATTTCTTAACTGTAAGTTCTCACACTAATTGGCATGTGATTCCTCCTATGGAGCATGATTTAATCCAATCTGAAAACATCAGTTTCCCCTATCCCATTCACTCACTATTGCAGCCATGTAAAAGAATTGCACAAATGTATATCCAAATTGTACCATTTTAGTTTTTTATTTTTCTGAAATAAGTTAAATGTAGATTTTTTCCAACATATTCACTTTAAATACTTGTTCCATTCATCTATTTTGTTCAAGATAAACTATGTACACTGATATTGTCATGTATTATTTTGTCCCAATTTTGCATATTTTAAATAACCTTTCTGTATCTCTTTTGTTTGCATTGTATGGTTTTTATCTGTTACAAATAGTATTGCTGCAAGCAACTTATAAATATATCCTAGCACATATATGTATGTTTATTAAGCCTAGACTTTATGTTGTTAGGAGTCTGAGTCAGTGCAACCAAGAAAATTGTTTAGAATAATCACATAAAGCCATAATTATCTAAAACAAAACAAAACAAAACAAACAAAGGAAAAAACCCTACATAACTACTATAAAACCCATTCTACCAATTTCTACTTATTATTAATTTTATTTTCTATGTCAAGATATCATGTTCAGTGTTTTGGTTTATTTTCCATCAAATTAAAAAAATTATGTTTTTATTCTGATAACCAACAAGACCCCCTAAGCTCCCAGAGACTAAACCACCAATCAAGGGGTACACATGGAGGGACCCAAGGCTCCAGCTGCAAATGTAGCAGAGGATGGCCTTGTTGGACATCAATGAAAGAAGAGGCCTTTGGTCCTGTGAAAGTTCAATGCCCCATTGTAGGGGAATTCTAGGGCAAGGAGGCAGAAGTAGGTGTGTGGGTGGGGAACACCCTCATAGAAACAGGTTGAGGATGAGATAGGATGAATCTGTGAGGTAGGGGAGAAACAGGAAAATGGGATAACATTTAAAATATAAAAAAGGTAATATCTAATTAAAGAAAAGAAAAAAAAATAAAAGAAATGTCCCACCAATAAAAAGTCCAAAGAAGAGAAACGGTCAGAAGGAAGTGATGGAGGATGTAGGAAAGAGCTTTCTCTTTAGTTGCCAAGATAAATCTGTTTTAGGAGATGTTGTTCTAAATAAGTACCCTATACCAAGAATGCAAGACTTACAATGAGTCTCTCAGGCATACATGGGAAACAGATTCCAGAAAGAGTTGAGATTCTAGTAGGTGGCACATATAGGATGAAATAAAAGGATAATAAAGTAAGATGAAATTTGGAAAATACAACTGTATATGCCATTATTATTGATTTAGATTTCATTCTAATTGAGTAAGAAACAACTGGTAGATATAAAGAAAAGGAATGTTATGATCAAATTGATCTTTTTTTTTTGCAATATATATCTGGATATTCTATAAAAAAATATCCTTCCATAGTACTTAGAGTATAGAAGATAATGGAGGATTTTGAAGTTACCTACATAATCTTTATCAATAGAAAATATCACTACTAATATACATGTCTAATATATTATATTATAACATCAACTATATTTAGCTATTGCATTAATATGCTATAGTTTCTTCAGCATACCTCTAGTACTTTTGAAAATTATTTTTAACAGTAAATATATCTTACATCTTTCAGTTATTAGTTCAAGCATTAAAATATGTAGTAGCTATATTATATATTATATACTCTATAGTATATATGTGTATGTGTGCATTATAGAATCAGTTACTATCTTTTATACTTTATAGATCATCAACTAAAAGCACAATGTTTTTAAATATTGTGATTATAGATACTTTCTTCAGTAAAAATGTACATTCACATAATGATTAGATGATGGTTCATGAATTTTTTTTCCTCGTTCCGGTCAACCCTGCTCGCTCTGGTTGACCCTGCTCCCTTGGCAAGCCTGGCTCGCTCCTGCCAGCCCTGCTCGCTCTGGCCGTCCCACCCCCCCCCCCAAGGCCCTGCTCCCTCCAGCCGGGCCCTGCTTGCTCCGCCCTCTGGCCCTCTCATTCTTATTCAGGTCAACCCTGCTAGCTCTGGTCGACCCCCGCTTGCTCAGGCCGTCCCTGCTTGCTCAGGCCAGCCCCGTTCGATCCTGCTTGCTCTGGCCAGCCCCACTAGCTCTTGTTGGCCCCACTAGCTCTGGTCGGTCTCTCTGGTCCAAGGATTTTTTTTTTTTTTTTTTCCCCTAGGTATGCTGTAGCTGACTTCAGAAGCACCAGAGGAGGGCTTCAGATCTCATTAAGGGTGGTTGTAAGCCACCATGTGGTTGCTGAGATTTAAACTCATCACCTTAGGAAGAGCAGTGGGGTGCTCTTTCCTGCTGAGCCATGTCAATTTTTTAAGCATGAGTGTTCCACTAACTAATGAGCTTGGCCGTGATACTTCCTTCTCTTAACTGTGTGTGTCTGACCACCAATTAAAACAGTTAATAAATATGAGATGAGGAACATAACTACTAATACCTACCTTCAAAATTGTCTGATATAAAATCCTATAATGTAAACAACATGGCATTAACCAAAGTATATGAAGTATAATGTCAAAGGACATTAACTGAAGTATAGAATCAGTTGATTATCCTATAAGTAATGTATGTACCTACATACGATGTATTTCAATAGAGTGTACAAGATTAATTTGTATAAATAATGAGTTATAATTCTGAAAACAATACAAAAGTTATTTCTTCCATTATACAAAGAAATTAGTCCAAAAACTTCATATTTTAGTAGCTGTTCACTGTAAAATGACTCTAAGAGACATGAAATAAAGTGATATTACATTTTCCAATATGAGTGACTGCAAAACTGGAAATATGAGTATTAAAGAACAGCTTTTATTATGGAATATATGTGTAGAGGCCATGTGTTATCATCATCTACACTTTAATAAATTAAATGTTTATTAGTCCCTAATGAACATTTATTATAAAGTTACCTTGAGAGGTAAATCAACAGATGAGGAAGAGGCTCCATTCAAACATATTAGAATTAATTTTTTCCTTTTTTTCACTTTTTTTATTAGATACTTACTTTATTTGCATTTCAAATGCTATCTTGAAAGTTCCCTATACCCTCCCCCTTCTCTGCTCCCCTACCCGCCCACTCCCACTTCTTGGACTTGGCATTCCCCTGTACTGGGGTATATAAAGTTTCTAAGACCAAGGGGCCTCTCTTCCCAATTATGGCTGACTAAGCCATCTTCTACAATATATGCATCTAGAGACACAAGCTCTGGTCAGTACATGTTGTTGTTCCACCTAAAGGGTTGTAGACCTCTTAAGCTCCTTGGGTAATTTCTCTAGCTCCTCCATTTGGGGCCCTGTGTTTCATCCTATAGATGACTATGAGCATCCCCTTCTGTTTTTGCCAGGCACTGGCATAGCCTCAATCAAGATAGCTACATCAAGGTCCTTTCAGCAAAATCTCGCTGGCATATGCAATACTGTATGAGTTTGGTGGCTGATTGTGGGATAGATCCCCAGGTGGAGTAGTCTCTGGATGGTTCATCCTGTAGTCTCAGCTTCAAAATTTGTCTCTGCCATGGGCATTTTGTTCCCAATTCTAAGAAGGAGTGAAGTGTCCACACTATGGTATTTGTTATTCTTGATTTTCTTGTGTTTTGCAAATTGAATCTTGAGTATTCCAAGTTTTGGGGCTAATATCCACTTATTAGTGAGTGCATATGAAGTGACTTCTTTTGTTATTGGGTTACCTCACTATGGATGATATCCTCCAGATACATCCATTTGCCCAAGAATTTCATAAATTCATTGTTTTTGAGAGCTGAGTAGTACTCCATTGTGTAAATGTACCACATTTTCTGTATCCATTCCTCTGTTGAGGGACATCTGCGTTCTTTCCAGCTTCTGGCTATTATAAATAAGGATGCTATGAACATAGTAGAGCATGTGTTCTTATTAACAGTTGGAACATATTCTGGGTATATGCCCAGTAGATGTATTGCTGGATCTTCCAGTAGTACTATGTCCAATTTTCTGAGGAACCACCAGACTGATTTCCAGAGTAGATGTACCAGCTTACAATCCCACCAGCAATGGAGGAGTGTTCCTCTTTCTTCACATCCTAGACAGCATCTGCTCTCATCTGACTTTTTTGATCTTAGCCATTCTGACTGGACTGAGTTAGAATCTCAAGGTTGTTTTGATTTGCATTTTCCTGATGATTAAGAATGTTGAACATTTTCAGGTGCTTCTCAGCCTTTCAGTATTACTCACTTGAGAATTCTTTGTTTAGCCCTGTACCCCATTTTTAATAAGGTTATTTTAATTACTGGAGTTAAGCTTTTTGAGACCTTTATATATATTGGATATTAGTCCCCTATCAGATTTAGGTAAAAATCCTTTCCCAATCTGTTGGCCTTTTTTGTCTTCTTGACAGTGTCTTTTGCCTTACAGAAGCTTTGCAATTTCATGAGGTCCCATTTGTCAATTTTTGATCTTACAGCACAAGCAATTGCTATTCTGTTTAGGAATTTTTCCCCAGTGCCCATATCTTCAAGGCTTTTACCTACTTTCTTCTTTATAAATTTCAGTGTCTCTGGTTTTATACAGTCTGGAGTCTTTGATCCACTTAGACTTGAGCTTTGTACAAGAATATATGAATGGATCAATCCGCATTCTTCTACATAATAACCACCAGTTGTGCCAGCACCATTTCTTGAAAGTGCTCTCTTTTTTCCACTGGATGGTTTTAGCTCCCTTGTCAAAGATCAAGTGACTATAGGTGTGTGGATTCATTTCTGGGTCTTCAATTCTATTCCATTGATCTACCTGTCTGTCGCTATACCAGTACCAGGCAGTTTTTGTTTGTTTGTTTGTTTGTTTGTTTTGTTTTGTTTTGTTTTTCACAATTGCTCTGTAGTACAGCTTGAGATCAGGCATAGTGTTAGCACCAGAGGTTCTTTTATTGTTGAGAATAGTTTTTGCTATCCTAGGTTTTATTTTTATCATTCCAGATGAATTTGTAAATGTCCCTTTCTAACTCAGTGAAAAACTGAGTTGGAATTTTGATGGGGATTGCATTGAATCTGTAGATTGCTTTTGGCAAGATAGCCAGTTTGGCTATATTAATCCTGCCAATCCATGAGCATGGGAGATCTTTCCATCTTCTGAGATCTTCTTCAATTTCTTTCTTCAGAGACTTGAAGTTCTAGTCATACAGATCTTTCACTTCCTTAGTTAGATTCACATGAAGGTATTTTATATTGTTTGTGATTATTTTGAAGAGTGTTGTTTCTCTAATTTCTTTCTCAGCCCGTTTATCCTTTGTGTAGAGAAAGGCCATTGATTTGTTTGAGATAATTTTATATACAGTTACTGCACTGAAGCTGTTTATCAGGTTTAGGAGTTCTCTAGTGGAATATTTGGGGTCACTGATATACTATCATATCATCTGCAAATAGTGATATTTTGACTTCTTCCTTTCCAATTGTATTCCCTTGATCTCCTTTTGTTTTTGAATTGCTCAGGCTAGGACTTCAAGTACTATATTGAATACATAAGAGAGAAAGTGGGCAGCCTTGTCTAGTGCCTGATTTTAGTGGGATTGCTTCAAGTTTCTCTCCATTTAGTTTGATGTTGGCTACAGGTTTGCTGTATATTGCTTTTATTATGTTTAGGTGTGGGCCTTGAATTCCTGATCTTTCAAAAACTTTTATCATGAATGGGTGTTGGATTTTGTCAAATGCTTTCTCAGCATCTAATGAGACGATCATTTGGTTTTTGTCTTTGAGTTTGTTTATATAGTGAATTTCATTGATGGATTTCCGTATTTTAAACCATCCCTGCATCCCTGTGATGAAGCCACATGGTCATGAGGGATGATCGTTTTGATGTGTTCTTGGATTCATTTTGCATGGATTTTATTGAGTATTTTTGCATTGATAGTCACAATGGAAATTGGTCTGAATTTCTCTTTCTTTGTTTGATCTTTGTGTGGTTTAGGTATCAGAGCTATTGTGGCTTCATAGAATGAATTGGGTAGAGTACCTTTTGTTTTTATTTTGTGGAATAGTTTGAGGAGAGTTGGAATTAGGTCTTCTTTGAAGGTCTGATAGATCTCTGCACTAATCCCATCTGGTCCGGAGCTTTTTTTTTTTTTTTTTTTTTTTTTTTTTTTTTTTTTTTTTTTTTTTTTTTTTTTTTTTTTTTTTTTTTTTTTTTTTTTTTTTTTTTTTTTTTTTTTTTTTTTTTTTTTTTTTTGGTTGGGAGACTATTAATGACTGGTTCTATTTCTTTAGGGGAAATGGGATTCTTAAGATTGTTAATCTGATCTTGATTTAACTTTGGTACCTGCTGTCTGTCTAGGCAGTTGTACATTTCAATCAGGTTTTCCAGTTTCGTTGAGTATAGCCTTTTGCAGTAGGAACTGATGATGTTTTGGATTTCCTCAATTTCTCCTGTTATGTCTCCATTTTCATTTCTGGTTTTGCTAATTAGAATACTGTCCCTGTGTCCTGTATTTAGTCCAGCTAAGTGTTTATCTATCTGGTTTATTTTCTCAAAGAACTATCTTCTGGTTTGTTTGATTCTTTGAATAGATCATTTTGTTTCTTCTTGGTTGATTTCATCCCTGAGTTTGATTTTTTCCTGCTGTCTACTGCTCTTGGGTGAATTTGCTTCCTTTAGTTCTAGAACTTCTAGGTGTGCTGTCAGGCTGTTACTGTATGTTCTCTTTAGTTTCTTTTGGAGGCACTCAGGGATATAAGTTTTCCTCTTAGGAACACTTTCATTGTATCCCATAAGTTTGGGTATGTTGTGGCTTCATTTTCATTAATCTCTAAAAAGTCTTTAGTTTCTTTCTTAATTTCTTTCTTGACCAAGGTATCATTGAGTAGAGTGTTGTTCAGTTTCCACGTGAATGCTGGCCTTCTATTATTTATGCTGTTATTGAAGATCAGCCTTAGTCCATGGTCATCTAATAGGATGCATGTGATAATTTCAATATTTTTGTATCTGTTGAGGCCTATTTTGTGACTGATTATATGGTCAATTTTGGAGGAGGTTCCATGTGGTACTGAGAAAAAGGTATATCCTTTTGTTTTAGGATAAAATGTTTTGTAGATATCTATTAAATATATTTGTTTCACAATTTCTGTTAGTGTCCATGTGTCTCTGTTTAGTTTCTGTTTTCAGGATCTGTCCAATGGTGATAGTGGGGTGTTGAAGCCTCCCACTATTATTGTGTGAGGTGTAATATGTGCTTTGAGCTTTACTAAAGTGTCTTTAATGATTGTGGCTGCCATTGCATTTAGAGCATAAATATTCAGAATTGAGAGTTCATCTTGGTAGATTTTACCTTTGATGAGTATGAAGTGCCTCTCATTGTCTTTTTTGATGACTTTGGGTTGAAACTCAATTTTATTCGATATTAGAATGGCTACTCCAGCTTGTTTCTTAGGACCATTTGCTTGGAAAATTGTTTTCCAGCCTTTCACTCTGAGGTAGTGTCTGTCTTTTTCCCTGAGGTGGGTTTCCTGTAAGCAGCAATATGTTTGGTCCTGTTTGTGTAGCCATTCTATTAGTCTATGTCTTTTTATTGGGGGATTGAGTCCATTGATGTTAAGAGAAATTAAAGAAAAGTAATTGTTGCTTCCTGTTATTTTTGTTGTTAAAGTTTGGGTTCTGTTCTGTGGCTGTCTTCTTTTAGGTTTGTTGAAGGATTACTTTCTTGCTTTTCCTAGGGTGTAGTTTCTGTTGGTGTTTTCCCATTACTATCCTTTAAAGAGCTGGATTCATGGAAGGATAGTGTGTGAATAAATGTTTCACCTTCTGAGATCTTCAATTTCTTTCTTCAGAAACTTGAAGTTCTTGTCATAAAGATATTTCACTTGATTGGTTAGATGCACACCAATTCATTTTATATTATTTGTCAATATTGTCAAGGGTGTCATTTCCATAATTTCTTTCTAAGCCTGTTTATTCTTTGACTAGAAGAAAACTACTATTTTGTTTGAGTCAAGTTTTGATCTAGCGGAAGTTGTTTATCAGGTTTAGGAGTTCTCTGGTGGAATTTGGGGGGTTACTTATGTATAATATCATATCATCTAAAAATACTGATATTTTAACTTGTCTTTCCAATTTGTATTCCTTTTACCTGTGTTTGGTGTCTAATTGCTCTGGCTAGGAGTTAGAGTACTATATTAAATAGGCAGGGAGAAAGTGGCTAGCCTTGTTTAGTCCCTGATTTTAATGGGATTGCTTCCAGTTTCTCTCCATTCAATGTGTTATTGGCAACTGGTTTGTTGTATATTTCTTTTACTATGTTTACATATGGGACTTGAATTCCTGATCTTTCCAAGATTTTACCATGAAAGGGTGTTGGATTTTGGCAAAACCAAATTTACTCAACATCTTTCCACATATCCAGCCCTACAAAGGATAACAGATGGAAAACTCCAACTCAAAAATGGAATACCCTAGAAAAAGTAAGAACGTAATCTTCTGTCAACAAACTCAAAAAATAATAACCACAGAAAAATACTCTCACTTCTAACCATAAAAATAACAGGAAGAAACAATCACTTTTTGGTAATATCTCAACATTAATGGACTCCATTTCCCAATAAAAAGATATAGACTAACAGACTGGATATGTAAACAGTACCCAGCGTTTTGCTGCATACAGGAAATACACATAGACAAACACTACTTCAGAGTAAAGATGTGGAAAAAAAGTTTCTAAGCAAATGGTCCTATTAAACAAGCTGGAGTATCTATTCTAGTAGCCAACAAAATCGGCTTTCAACCAATAGTTATCAATAGTTAATAGTTATCAGTAGTTAATAATTAATAGTTATCAATAGTTAACCAATAGTTAAAAGATAAATAAGGGCACTTCATACAAATCAAAGAAAATATCTACAAAGATTAGCTTTCAATTCTGAAAGTCTATGCTGCAAATGCAAGGGAATACAATCCACATTCATGAAAGAAACTTTATGAACATAGTTGAACATGAGTCCTTGTTATATGTTAGAGCATCTTTTGAGTATATGCCCATGAGTGGTATTGCTGGATCCTCAGAAAATACTATATCCAATTTTTAGAGGAACTGCTAGACTGATTTCTAGACTAGTTATAATATCTTGCAATTCCACCAACAATGGAGGAATGTTCCTCTTTCTCCACATCCTGTCCAGCATTTGCTGTAACCAGAGTTTTGATCTTATCCATTCTGACTGGTGTGAGGTGCAATCTCAGGTTTGTTTTGATTTGCATTTCCCTGATGATTAAGGATGTTGAACATTTCTTTAGGTGCTTCTCAGCCATTAGGTATTCCTCATTTGAGAATTATTTGTTTTGCTCTCTACCCCATTTTTAATAGAGTTATTTGATTTACAGGATTCTAACTTTTTGAGATCATTGGATATATTGATATTAGCCCCATATTGAATGTAGGGTTGGTTACAAACTTTTCCCAATATGTTGGTCGCCATTTTGTCCTATTGATAGTGTCCTTTGTCTTATAGAAGCTTTGTAATATTATGAGGTCTCATTTGTAGATTCTTAATCTTAGGGTATAATGCTCCACTATGTTCATATCAGCCTTATTTATAATAGCCAGAAGCTGTAAAGAAACCAGATGTCCTTCAACAGAGGAAAGGATACAGAAAATGTGCTACATTTACACAATGGATTACTACTCAGCTATTAAAAAATGAATTCATGAAATTCTTAGACAGGTGGATGGAACTAGAAAATATAATCCTGGGTGAGGTAACCCAGTCACAAAAGAACACATATTTTATCCACTCATTGATAATGGTATAATAGCCTAAAATCTCAGAACACTCAAAATACAATTCACATACCATTTGAAGCTCAAGAAGAAGGAAGACGAAAGTGTGGATGCTTCAGTCCTTCTCAGAAGAGGGAACAAAATACTCAAAGGAGGAAATATGGAGACAGTGTGAAGCAGAGACTGAAGCAAAGGCCATCCAGAGACTGCCCCTTTTGGGGTCCATCCCTTATATAGGCATGGAACCCAGAAACTATTGCAGATGCCAAGATGTGCTTGTTGACGGGAGCCTGATATAGCTGTCTCCTGAGAGGCTCTGCCAGAGCCTGACAAATACATTGGTGGATGCTCACATCCAATCATTGGACTGAGCATGAGGTTCCCAATGGAGTATTTAGACAAAGGTCTGATGGACCTAAAGGGTTTTGCAAGCAATATCATTCAACCAGAAACCTCCGCCAAAGCTCCCTGAAACTAAACCACCAGCCAAAGAGCATACATGTAGGGTCCCTTGGCTCTAGCTGCATATGTATCAGAGTATGGACTTGTGAGTCATCAATGGGAGGAGAGGCCATTGGTCCTGGGAAGGCTCCATATCTCAGTGTAGGGTAATGCCAGGGCAGTGAGGAGACTGGGTAGATGGCTGGTAGAGCACTCTCATTGGGGAGGCAGGATGGGATAGGGAGTTTCCAGAGGGGTAACTGGATAAGGGGATACCATTTGAAATGTAAATAAATAAAATATTCAAAAAAGAAAGAAAATAAACTTTTCTCAAACTTATAACTCACTTTGAACTTCAAACAATAATAGTTGGAGACTTTATACCCTACTTTCATCAATGGACATATCATGAAAACAGAAACTAAGCAGAGGTACAGTAAAAATCACAAGGTTTGAACCAAATGGATTTAACAGATATTTATATAATATTTCATCATAAAACAAAATAATATACCTTCTAAGCATCTCATATTACCATTTCCAAAATTGACCATACAATAAGTCACAAACAAGGCCTCAACAGATACAAGAAGATTGAAATAATCCCATGCATCCTGTCAGATCACCATGGTCTTCAATAACAACAAAACAGCAGAAACAACAATAACAACAAAAACAGCAGAAATCCCACAAATGCATGAAAGCTGAACAATGCTCTACTCAATGTTAACTCAGTCAAAAAAGAAATAAAGAAAGGCAATGTTAACTAGGTCAAAAAAGAAATAAAGAAAGAAATTAAAAACTATTTAGAACTTAAGAAAAATGGAGGCACAACATACCCAAATGTATGGGACACAATTAAAGCATTCTTACAAGGAAAACTCATTGCTCTGAGTGCTTCCAAAAAGAAACTGGAGAGAGCATACACTAGCAGCTTTACAGCACATCTGAAACTTCTCAAACATAAAGAAGCTAATAATACATTAAGGAAGAATAGATGGCAAGAAATAATCAAACTCAGGGCTGATATCAACTAAGTAGAAATGAAAAGAACTAAACAAAGAATCAACACAACCAGGAGCTGGTTCTTCAAGAAGGTCAACAAGATAGATGAGCCCTTAGCCAGATTAACCAGAAGGCTCAGAGACTATCCAAATTTTCAAAATAAGAAATGAAAAGGGTGATATAATAACAGAAACTGGGAAAATTAAAAAAAAAACAAAAACCTCAGCAGATCCTACTATAAAAGCATATATACAACAAAACTGGAAAACTTAGATGAAATGGACAATTTTGTAGACAGATACTAGGTACCAAAGTTAAATCATGATCAGATAAATCATGTAAACAGTCACATAACCCCAAAAATGAAGTCATTAAAATTTCCCAACAAAAAAAGTCCAGGACAAGATGGTTTAATGCAGAATTTTACCAGATCATCAAAGACAACCTAAAACCAATACTCTTCAAACTATTTCAAAAAAGAGAAACAGAAGGAGCACTAGCCAATTCATTCTCTGAAGCCACAATTATGCTTATACCTAAACCACAGAGACCCAACAAAGAAAGAGTACCTCAGACCAATTTCCCAAATTAATATTGATGCAAAAATACTCAATAAAATTCTGGCAAACCAAATCAAAGGACACATCAAAATGATCATTCATCATGATCAAGTAAGCTTCATCCCAGGGATTCAGAACTGTTTCAATATACAGAAATACTTCAATGTAATCCACTCTATAAACAAACTCAAAGAAAAAATAAAACACATGATCATCTCATTAGATGCTGAATAAGCATTTGAGAAACTGCTTTCTTAAATCCACATTTTCATGACAGAAAATCCCATATATACATTTCTGGAAAAAAAGCCTAATATGTTTATTATAAAATTTAAAAAATATCTTTAGTATGTGGTCCATTCTGTCAGGCACAAACATATACCCACATGCTTGCACACACATGTACACACACACAGAGAAAGAGAGAGAGAAACAGACAGACAGACAGAGGCAGAGACAGAGAGACAGAGACCAAGATAGAGACAGGAAGAGAGAGACAGAAGGAAAGAGCATGAATCTAGTGTCAAAATCTGGATTACTGTCATTGAGTTCAAATATATATTTGATTTGTAGACTGATCCATTGTCTTATTTTTCTTTTTTTTCAGTTTTATCATTTTTTTCTGTGTCATAATTGAATGATCATTATCTAGTCCTCTATCTAAAAGGTATATTTCATTTTATATAATACTAGGTGTTTAGAATCTTTTACCTAAAATGAAGTTATACTATAACTTTTAAATCAGAGTAAAACCTATCTAACAGAGATTTTTGTATTGGGAAAAGAACAATTATACTTAGTAACAACTTACACTATATGAGTGAGAAATTTTGTCCGAATTCTGTCAAAATTAACTTCTTTAATAAGTAATTGTCACTTGTTACATTAATTCAGTTTACTATTTCTTAACTTCATAATCATTATTAATATATATTATAGTATATAATATTAATATATTATTAATATTAATATATATTGTATGTTCCAAAACTTTCACTCAGGTTAAAAAACACAATTCATTCAAGTTTTAAAAAACACCATTATAGCATGTTTTATATATATTAAAAATATTCTCCGATTACAAGTATACCTTATATAGCATGATAACTTGAAGAATCTATTTATGGCTTTTTTTAAAAATCAAAACTATTAGGGAAATGGACTCACTTAGAAGCTACTCTGATAGTTTACATATATCAACTGCTTCACATCATTTTTAAGTACTAGTTAACAATAGTGCTTCATCTATGAATAGCAAAAACAAAATTACAGCATAAATAAAAGTTAAAAAAACAATATAGATAGTCTTATTTTAATGACCCTCTTTTGTTGTTGCATGTACAGAACTTAAGAAATGAATACACCTTGTGTGTCAGAAACTCTCTGTAAATTTACATAACTAAAATATATACAGATTTATTTTTGTTGCATATAAAATGAAACTGACATTTTGATCCAATCAGTGACAATGCCATCAGCATGTATAGTAACAAGAAAACCAAAATTTTTAGTGCACATTATTTTTTAATAGAGCTTCAATGTTTACCAATGAGGTAAAATTTAATTTAAAATGAATATGATAATGTTTAAAACAGTGTACTGTTTATCCTATTTAAAGCTATCCAATTTAAAATTGTTGGGCATGTTGCTTAGAAATTTTCCGTAGTATTGTAAATAATGTTTAAATAACTGCTGCTGAGTCTATTCTTAGAGCAAGCTTCCTTATTTTCTAATACCTGCAATTAATATATTTGTCACTTATCCTGAAATAATACTCACAAGATGGTCTGAATGGATGTTTAGCTAAGAAAGATAATTAATCACAAACAAAAGTATGGTATGCTTTGCTAATATTGCTTCAATATGCTATAAATTTTACCAGTATAAAAGTATCTTCTTACTGCCTGGTCAAAGGTGTTAAACTGCAATGGAAGATGGAGAAATAATCATAAAGAGAAGAAAGTATTTTCCTTGCCCTTTATTGTATACATTGTATACATCCAAGTGACTCATAGAATAAGGATATTCAAATATAATTATCTATAAAAATACTGGAGAGAGATTCATAACAAATCAACTTTGAAAACAGTTATATGCTAATTTTAATACAGCCTATGGAAGGAATACCATCAAATTATACTAAGTTCCTGAATTGGGCACTTTGAAACAAAATGAAACCAGTTCTCTGGAAGTTCTCTGTTAACATACCAAAGATTTGTAGGTTTGTTTTTTGTTTTTTTTTTCCTTACTTCCAAGAAAGGGGTAAGATGAGAGCCAAGGTCTAAAGACAATTGGTTTTCCTTCTACATCAAGTTATCCTCTCTAGATTTTATTAGGAATGTTAGACAAAGTATCCAGAATATCTTCATTTATCATTTAAATTTCATTGTAGCTTTTATTTCCTCAGAGGAAAGGATGAGATGAGAGCCTTAACTAATCTCTAGGAATGCATGTCAAAGACTGAGCCAAATATTTCTAAGTTGATCAAAGACCTCCACTTAAAACCAGAGACACTGAAATTCATAGGGGAGAAAGTGGGGAAAACCCTTGAAGATATGGGCACAGGGGTAAAATTCCTAAACAGAACACCAATGGCCTGTGCCGTAAGATCACAAATCGACAAATGGGACCTTATAAAATTGCAAAGCTTCTGTAGGGCAAAAGATACTGTCAATAAGACAAAAAGGCCACCAATGGATTGGGAAAGAATTTTTACCAATCCTAAATCTGATAGGAGGCTAATATCCAATATTTACAAAGAGCTCAAGAAGCTGAACTCCAGAAATTCAAATAACCCCATTAAAAATGGGGTACAGAGCTAAACAAAGAATTCTCAACTGAACAATGCCAAAGGGCTGAGAAGCACCTTAAAAAAATGTTCGAAATTCTTAATCATCAGAGAAATGCAAATCAAAACAACCCTGAGATTCCACCTCACACCAGTCAGAATGGCTAAGATCAAAAATTCGGTGACAGCAGATGCTGGCGAGGATGTGGAAAAAGAGGAACACTCCTTCATTGCTGGTGGGATTGCAAGCTGGTACAACCACTCTGGAAATCAGTCTGGCGGTTTCTCAGAAAACTGGACATAGTACTACAGGTGCAAGCATTTCTAATTCTTTTTAGGCCTAGGCCTGGAAGCTTCTAGCCTCCATACAATTTAATCTTCTGCAAACCCAAACCTTGAAGGGTTTGACTCCCAACCTTTATCTGTTAACTCAGGTGTAGAATTTTTCAGCCTCTGAGACTTACTGATGAATAAAACACATTCTTTCTACCTCTCTCTAAAGTCTGGCTGGATGGCTCTGACTCAAACTCCTCTTCAAGTAGACTGATTCAATCTGTGCTCAATTGCCTTCCCATTGTAATTGCTCTCTGTTGGGCCTGAATCTAAATCAGGAAACTTGTTCTAATCTTCTGGATCCTCCTTATTCTTTGACTTCAACTGCCTCTTTTGACCTACACTGAACTGCCTGAGCTAACACATGAACTCAACTCCTCGGTGCTGTACTCAGTTCACTGACTCACAACTGACTTAACTCTCAGCTCTCTCCCTGCACTGCCTTTAAATAGAGTTGGGCATATACTATATCTGACTCAGTCTGTCAAATCTTTCTTTGTTTTGTTTGTTTGTTTGTTTGTTTGTTTGTTTGTTTTTGGTTTTTTGAGACAGGGTTTCTCTGTATAGCCCTGGCTGCCCTGGAACTCACTTTGTAGACCAGGCTGGCCTCGAACTCAGAAATCTGCCTGCCTCTGCCTCCCAAGTGCTGGGATTAAAGGCGTGTGCCATCACGCCCAGCTCAAATCTTTCTTTGATTCGTCACTTTGTTAGGCCCTCAATTTGATGTCATTGTTTGGGGTTAAAAGTGTGTCCTAAAAAAGTCTAGCAGGAAGTACTAAAGGATTACCCTAAGGAGTGTAGTCTACATACCAGCCAGATCACACAAGTCTAGAAAGTCTTTGGACGTGCTCAAAACAGTCATGTTGCTGGATTAAAATTACTCTATACTTAGTGTGCTGGTTTCTTTCTTATCCATGATTTTATTATCACACAAAGCCAGAATGTTATGTAATCCTTGGTGAAATGCCTAGCCCTTCCTTCCTTCCTTCCTTCCTTCCTTCCTTCCTTCCTTCCTTCCTTCCTTCCTTCCTTCCTTCTTTCCTCCCTTCCTCCCTCCCTCCCTCCCTCCCTCCCTCCCTCCCTCCCTCCCTTCCTTCNCAGAATGTTATGTAATCCTTGGTAAAATGCCTAGCCCTTCCTTCCTTCCTTCCTTCCTTCCTTCCTTCCTTCCTTCCTTCCTTCCTTCCTTCCTTCCTTTTTTCTTTTCTCTCTCTAAACATATAGACTGCTTATATGTTCATGAATATCCTATGAGAAAGCACTAATCTCTTACATTATTAATTAATTAATTAATTAATTAACAGGGGCCTAGCAAAACTGTCCTCTGAAAAACTATTATCAAGCAAGTGGCTGTAACAGATCCAGATACCCACAGCCAAACATTGGATGGAGGTCGGGGACTCTTTTGGAAAAATCTTATTTTAAAATTTGTTGAACATGGATTCTTGTTTAAGCTTTCAACATGTTTATTTTTTTCCCCCCACTGGGTTCAGTGAAATTTATTGACCATGATCATGAGTACTTCGATAATGCCAAAGTTGTCATGGATAAACTTGGAGATGGGGGATAAGCAGTTGGTGGCACAGAATGCATTGTTGACAATTTTGAGTGAGTTGTCATATTTCTCATGTTTCATACCCATCACAAATATGGGGACATTGGAAGAAGAGGTGGAGGTGATGACACTTTTGGCCCCACACTTCAAGTGGGTCCTGGCTTTCTCCATGGTGGTGAAGACACCAATAGACTCCACAACATACTCAGCACCAGCATCAACCCATTTGATATTAGAGGGATTTCACTCCTGGAAGATGGTGATGGACTTCCTGTTGATGACAAGCTTCCCCTTCTCAGCCTTGGCTGTGCTGTTCAGTTTGCCATGGGTGGAGTCATACTGGAACATGTAGATCATGTAGTTGAGGTCAATGAAAGGGTCAATGATGGCAACAATCTCCACTTTGCCAAGTACAGAGCAGATGGCTGCCCTGGCAACCAGGTGCTCAAAACTATCAAATAAATTCACAATGACCTTCACAATTTTGTCTACAGGATGAGGATGGCACTGCACAAGAAGATGATACTGTCTCTGGAACAAGGAGGAGCAGAAAGCTTCAAAATGTTTATTTTCAATTACATAGATCTTATTTTATCAGCAAGTTAAATACTTGTCCTACGTTATAAAGTATTATTTTACTTTCAAACTTGTTTTATATGAAACTACTGTTTAGACAGTCTTTGACTGCATATTTTACTCTACTAAGTTACTATTTTCTACATAATAATTAAAATATTTCATGTATATTAATATACTGTTAAGAAATTAAATTCTTGCTTTTCTAACATTTCTATAAATTTTAATGATCAATGTAAAATAATTGGAAAAGAAAATAAGTAAAAATGAATACTAAGCTGCAAATAAATTTTAAACAAAATAAAAAAATAATAAATAAATAAATAAGCCAAATTATACAATGCAAAAAAGAAAGCATCTTCAATACATGGTGCTAGTCTAACTGGCTTTTTGTATGTAGAAAAATGAAAATAGACTCATATTTTTCACCTTGCATAAAACTCAAGTCCAAGTGGATCAAAGACCTCAACATAAAACCAGATACACTAAATCTAACAGAATTGAAAATTGGAAACAGCCTTGAACTCATTGGCATGGGTAAATTTCCTAAACAGAACTCCAATGGTTCATGCTTTAAGATCAAGAATTGATAAATGTACTTAATGAAACTAGAAAACCTCTCTAAAGCAAAGGATATAGTCAATAAGACAAATCAGAAACCTACAGATTGGGGAAAAAAAAGTCTTTGTTAAATCCACATCCAAGAAAGGGCTAATATTCAAAATATATAAAGAACTCAAGAAACTAAACACATACACACACACACACACACACACACACACACACACACAAAGCAAAAACAAAACAAACAAAACAAAACAAAACAAACAACAAAAAAAAACCCTAATTAAAAAATGGGGTATTTTCAGAGGAGAAACCAGGAAATGGGATAACATTTGAAATGTAAATAAGGAAAATGTCTAATTAAAAAAAAAACAATATAAAAAAATGTGGTATTGTACTAAACCAAGAATTCAGAACAGAGAAATCTCAAATAGTTGAGAAGCACCTAAAGAAATTTCAAAGTCCTTAGTGATTAGAGACATGCAAATCAAAACGAATGTGAAATTCCAACTTATACCAAGCAGAATGGCTAAGATCAAAACCTCAATTGATAACACATGTTGGAAAGGATGTGGAGAGAGAGAGAAACACTCCTCCATTGCTGGTGGGATTGCAAACCTGTACAACCACTCTGGAAATCAGTCTGGATGTTCCTCAGAAAATTTGAAATAGATCTACCTGAAGACCCAACATTACCAGTCTTGGGAATATACCCAAAATTTGCCCCACCATTATACAGGGGCAAAAGTTCCACTGTTCATATCTGCATTATTTGTGCTAGCCAGAAGATGGAATCAATCGAGATGTCCCAAGACAAAAGAGTGGATACAGAAAATGTAATTAAGTTACACAATGGAATTCTACTCAGGTATTAAGAACAAGGATGTCTTGAGTTTAACAGGCAAATGATGCAACCAGAAAATATCCTGAGTGTGATAAAACTCAGACCCAAAAGGACATGCAATGTACTTACTCACTAATAAGTGCATATCAAAAAAAAAAAAAAAAAAAAAAAAAAGTCCAGAATACCCAAGATAAAGTCCACAGAACTCAAAAAGTTCAGCAAGCTGATGGGCCCAAGTGAGGACTCCACAGTCTCACTAGGGAGGGAGAAGAAAGAAAACACAAGGGTGGAGGGAAGGAGAGGGAGGGACCTAGGAGGGAAAGGAGATGGAGCAAGGGAAAGGGAAACATAATCTGGTACTGGGTGGGGGAAAAGGACTGAAGCCCTGAGGACCAGCAAAAAGAATGGAAACAGGCAATCTCAGGGGGTAGGAGGTTAGGGAGACCCTCCTGAATGTACCAGAGACCTGGGAGGTGAGAGACTCTAAAGACTCTAAAGACCCTAGATGAAATGCCCTTCAGTGGAGAGAGGTAACTTGTATAGCCCACCTCCAGCAGAAAAACAGGGCATCCAGTGAGGGATGGGGTTGCTATCTCACAGTCAAAACTCTGATCCATAATTGTTACTGTCTGAAAGAACTGCAGGGATGTAAATGGAGAGGAGCCTGAGGAAAAGCAGGTCCAGTGAGAGCTCAAGTGGAGGTCCCAAGGCCTGACACTATTTCTGAGGCTATGGAGTGCTGGCAGGCAGCTGCATCAGCTGCAGTTATTTACACCCAACCAATGGACAAAAGCTGCTGACCTCTGTGGTTAAATTAGGGAAAGGCTGGGAGATGCTGAGGAGGAGGGTGACCGTGTAGGCGGATCAGTAGTCTTAATTAACTTGAACCCCTGAGATCCTTCAAAAACTGGACCACCATACAGACAGCATGCACCAGCTGATATGAGGCCTCAAACACATATACAGCAGAGGACTGCAGGGTCTGAGTTCAGTCAGAGAAGATGTACCTAACCCTCAAAAGATTGGAGGCCCCAGGGAGTTTAAATGTCTGGTTGGGGTCTGGGGATCATCCTTGTGGAAAAGGAAGTGGGGAGGGGGCATAGGATGTGGAAGAGTTGGCAGGTGGACCAGGAGGGGAATAAAGTCTGGAGTGTAAAAAAAAAAAAAAAAAAAAAAAAAAAGAGAGAAAAGAAAAAAAGGAAAAAAAAAGCCAATGTGTTCTTTAAGCTCAGTTTGTTGAAAGCTCTTCTTGTAAAAAGACAGTGGCATTCAAGGTTCAAGATGAGCTTCCTGCAGAGGACTAATGAAAGTTTCAGAGGACAGGTTTTCTAAGAGAGAACTTGAAGTAACACCGCAGGAATCACATTTGAATCAAGAAACACAGTCACAGCAGTCATACCAAACACAGAAAGGAATGAGGACTATCAAAGGAAATCTTACTGATCAGTGCATAAATTGCTCATGGTAATTGGGCATCAAACTATATGGAAATGAATATGGAGGAAACACCTATCCAATCTTCCAGATATTCTCTAGAGATGTATGAATCCTTATAGGAGAAGGAAATGCATAGCTCATAACCCTGCGTGCAAGATGCACTCTATAAAGAGCACTACATTTAATAATTGAAATCATCTTTTCTCAATGCATTTCATCTAAAACTTCATTTCTTAAAATAGTTATGAGTGCATAGATAATGTAATGGTGACAGAGTAAGCATGGTATGTACAGCCTTGGATTGAAGGGCAACCTGGTTTTGTTCTTTATTATATAAACAGCATTGGGAAATTGATTTAATCAATTGTCCCCTGTTTCTTTCATCAAAGAAGATGAATATCCACTTCCAAGAATTGCTATCCCTTGAAGAGAAAAAAAAAAGTCTGATACTTTTTATGCATTTCACAGAATTTTTGACACATTGTTTTCATTATGTTAGGGACATTGATTCCTTAATTAGAAAATATGACAAATCTGTAAAAATAAGAACTTACCTTCTTTTATGAGAATTTTTTATGATATTAAAATCATCAACATAGGAAATTACTGTTCCTATTCTAAATTGGAAAAGGAGAAATGATTCAGTTCACTCAACTGAAAAATGACTAAATAACTAAGATTAAAAATATATGAGAGGAAGATCCAAACACTTTCCCAAAGTGGCAATATTACTGATCAAACAAGACAATTTCTCTACTCATTTGGCTTTTCTGAAGGACCCTGAAAAGTAACAAGTATTCACCAATGAGCATACTTATCTAAGCAAATGTCACTTATGTCTACAAATAGAAAGTCAACAAAAGGTACAGAATCCCTGTACTGATTGAGCACATTTTAAAGAAGGCGGTAAAACAATAGTTGCTTCAACAGAAACCAAAATTAGTAGAACTTGCTATTTTATCTCTAACATGATAAAACCATGATTACCACTTATCAAGGGAGAGGCTAAGAGAACTTACTGACAATGTTTGATGAACTCATGACTATATTTAGAGATGGGCAAACTCTCTCTCCCTCCCTCCCTTCCTTCCTTTCTTTCTTTCTTTCTTTCTTTCTTTCTTTCTTTCTTTCTTTCTTTCTTCCTTCCTTCCTTCCTTCCTTCCTTCCTTCCTTCCTTCCTTCCTTCGTTCCTTCCTTCCTTTTACTTCTACTACTAATAGTGTAAATTGACTTTTAAGTCAGTTTTAGAACACATGTGGAAAATGTTATAATGTATTATGACTTTTGTTATTTTTATTACATTTAATATTCTCTCTCTCTCTTTCTCTCTCTCTCTCTGTGTATGTGTGTTATGTGTGTGTATGTGTGTGTGTGTGTTTGTGTGTGTGTGTGTGTGTGTGTGTATGTGTGTGCTTGTGGACATAAATTTGTTCTGCCATACCTGTGGAAGTCACACAATTTTTAGGAGTTAGTTGTCTCTTCTACCATATAAATCCTGAGAATTCAACTTAGGTAACCAGGCCTGTCTGTACAGGCCAAACCATTTTCTCAACCCTGTAAGATTTTTAAATACTGTTTTTCCTTAAATTAATACAGCTAACCTGTTTCTTCAAGTCATTAAAAAGCTGGAAAAAACCCAGATGTCCCTCAACAGAGGAATGGATAGAGAAAATGTGGTACACTTACACAATGGAGTAATACTCAGCTATTAAAAACAATGGATTTATGAAATACTTGGGCAAATGGATGTATCTGGAGGAAATCATCCTTAGTGAGGTAACCCAATCACAAAAGAAGTCACTTGATATGCACTCACTGATAAGTAGATATTAGCCCAGAAACTTAGAATACTCAAGATGCAACTTGCAAAACACAAGAAAATCATGAAGAAAGAAACCAAAGTATACATACTTCATTCCTTCTTAGAATATAGAATAAAACACCCATGAAAGGAGTTACAGAGACAAAGATTGGAGCTAAGACAAAAGAATGGACCATCCAGATACTACCCCACCTGGCATCCACCCCATAATCAGCCACCAAATCTAGACACTATTGCATCCGCCAGCAAGATTTTGCTGAAAAGATCCTGATATAACTATCTCGAGTGAGGCTGTGCCAGTGCCTGGCAAATACAGACAGGGATGCTCACATTTATATATAGGATGGAACACACGGCCCCCTATGGAGGAGCTAGAGAAATTGCCCAAGGAGTTGAAGGGGTCTACAACCCTTTAGGTGGAACAACAGTATGAACTAACCAGAACCCCCAGAGCTCGTGTCTCTGGATGCATATATAGCAGAAGATGGTGTAATTGGCCATCACTGGGAAGAGAGGCCCCTTGGTCTTACAAACTTTATATGCCCCAGTACAGGGGAATGCCAGGTCCAGGAAGTGGGAGTAGGTGGGTGGGGAAGCAGGATGGGGGGAGGGTATAGGGAACTTTTGGGATAGCATTTGAAATGTAAATAAAGAAATTATCTAATCAAAAAGGAAAAAAATACAAATTTTATACACATAGATTTTTGCCAAGTCCACTTATCATCAAAGAGGCTTCCTTCTTCTTTCAGCAGGAGATGGAAGTATGACCCATATTATTGAAAGAGAGAGAGAGAAAGAGAGAGAGAGGGCAGAGAGAGAGAGAGAGAGAGAGAGAGAGAGAGAGAGAGAGAGAGAGAATCTAAATTGTGGTTTCTACTGGGTCCCTCCTCTCAGACCTGGAGTCCCCTGTGGAAGAGGGAGGAATAACTGTAGGAAATAGAGGAGAGGGCGTACTGTAGAAGAATATGGCCCGCTACACCTCAGCAGGGTGCACATAGTCTCACAGAGACTGAAATGACAAGCATGGGGCCTGCATGGGGCTGCATGAAGTCCTCTGAGCATAATTTATGACCAGTTAGCTTGTTGTTTCTCTGGAACTGTTAACACTAGGAGAGATTGTATTTCTGACTCATTTGTCTCCTCTTGAGACTCTTTTTGCTCCTTTTAGATTGCCTCATCTTGCCTTCAAATGAGAGCTTTCACCTGGTTTATTGTCTCTTCTTTTGTCCTGTTTCACTGTAGTTTCTTGAAGGTCTACTCTTTTTGGAAAGAAAATGGACTGGGGCTGAATCTGAAGGGAAGAAAGGCGTAGCAAGGAAAAATTAAGGGATGTAAAATTGTGGTTGGATTGTATTGTATAAGAGAAGAATCTATTTTCAATGAAAAGTAAAATACCATATTTATATATGATTTATTAATAATCTGAAAGTATGCAACAGTAATAAAGAAATGAATTATTTGAATAGAAAGAAGTTCATACAAATTGGTTATATAATAAAGAGAGATAGGAGAAAGAACAGGCTTCTAATGAATGACAATGACAGGTCAATATACATGTCTAATAGACCAACACAGCCAGAGTCCACTTTCTGAAGATTTTGTGGACTTTCACTTGATTTCTCAAGATATTCTGTATCTTTCTTATATTCTAGTTAAACCATGGTTTCTAGGTACCTTAGCTTTTTGAACTTTCTTACTTCGATTTATATCATAAATACAGACACTCTCTACCATGCTTTCTCCAGTCTTACCTCATAATGCACTCATCAGTCCTAAGACTGAAGGAAAACTGCATAACTTCAGCTGTGCATTAATAGTGAACATCCTCTATTTTGATATTTTCCCTCCTTAATTACATCCATTTTTGTTTCAAAGTAAAATCTTCAGCTATGTTTAGCAAAGGTTGTACCTGCCCTGGCCATTATCTGTAACTGATTCAGTCAGGGAGCCTGAAGATCATTGAGTTTCCCTTAATTTGCTTTCTCCTCTCTAATACAGCAGAATTTAACACTGCATGTGATAGTATGCTTTTGAATGTATGTTTTTTATATTTTATCTGTTCTACAATTTCTTTTTTTTTCAACTTTTATTAGATATTTTCTTCATTTACATTTCAAGTGTTATCCAGAAAGTTCCCTATACCCTCCCCCGTCCCGGCCCTGCTCCCCTACCCACCCGCTCCCACATCTTGGCCCTGGCATTCCCGTGTACTGGGGCATATAAAGTCTGCATGACCAAGGGGCCTCTCTTCCCAATGATGGCCAACTAGGCCATCCTCTTCTATATATGCAGCTAGAGACATGAGCTCAGGGGGTACTAGTTAGTTCATGGTTATTCTTCCACCTAGAGGGTTGAAGACCCCTTCACCTCCTTGGGTACTTTCTCTAGCTCCTTCTTCCTTGGGAACCCTGTGTTCCATCTAATAGCTGACTGTGAGCTTCCACCTCCATGTTTGCCAGGCATTGGTATAGTCTCCCACGAGACATCTATATCCTGGCCCTTTCAGCACCATCATGCTGGCATTTGCTATAGTGTCTATGTTTGGTGGCTGATTGTGGGATGGATCCCTGGCAGCCGCAGTCGTTGGGTCCATCCTTTGGATTCAGCTTCACACATGATCTCTTTAACTCTTTCAATGTGTGCTTTGTTCTTAATTCTAGGAAGGGGTGACGTGTCCACATTTTGATCTTCCTTCTTCTTGAGTATCATGTGTTTAGTAAGTTGTATCTTGGGTAGTCTAGGTTTCCGGGCTAATATCCACATATCAGTGAGTACATGTTATGTGAATTCTTTTGTGAATGGGTTACTTCACTCAGGATGATGGCCTCCAGATCCATCCATTTGCCTAGGAATTTCATATATTTATTGTTTTTAATAGCTGAGTAGTACTCCATTGTGTAAATATACCAAATTTTTTGTATCCATTCC